>CAUYTI010085364.1:0-20866 GCA_963575145.1 Galago senegalensis
CCTGTGGTCCCAGCTACTTGGGAGGCGGAGGCAGGAGACTCGCTTGAGCCCAGGAGTTGGAGGTTGCTGTGAGCTGTAATGCCACGGCACTCTACCCAGGGGGATAGCTTGAGGCTCCATCTCAAAAAAAAAAAAAAAAAAAAGCTGACAGGTAATGCCATTGGGGATTGGCCCAGGATCTGGGCCTCAGCAAAATCGTCACTGGTCTTCTAGAAAATATAATCAAATGTAAGGTCTGAATTTTGTGACCTAAACTCTCGGTTCTCCCCATTCTCCGAGCCTCTGCTGACCACCATGCTAGTCCTTACCTGAGTTCAATTGTTTAGATTACACACGTAAGTGAGATCATGTGTCTAATTTCTCTTCATTAAAAAATAAAAACAGCTTGTATTTTGAACATTGACATAGACATCTAAGCTGTATTATAGAAAAATGTAGAACGGGAAAAGAATGAGGTAGGAGAATATTGATCCTTCCATCAGAGACTACAGTCGTGTTCCAGAACGTATAGGAAATTCTGTATGAAGCCAGAACTAGGATAAAAATAAAGTGCTTTTGGATTAATGTCACTGCAGGCAGCCCCCAACCTAAGAAGCAGTTGGGTAAAAACGTTTATTTCTTAAGGCGTTGTTCAGAGCTCAGAATTTATTTTTCTATAGAAACAACCTCATGAATGATGGGGCTCACAGCTCAGCCAGGAGAAGTCAATTTAGCTACAGTGTGAGTGTAAAAGATAGGCCCGTGGTTCTATTTCAAATTCAACTAACCACCCTTTACAGCGTTGTTCTAATCAGAAGACCTAGGTCAAGTTCTAACTCGCAACACCAGACACATTTTATGCTCATTTCTCTTATGCTCCTGATTTAAAATTCTCAGCAAAAATGCCAAGGCCTTCCTAATGGGATGAACTAGATAGAGTTCAGGTCTTCTGTCTGCAAACTCTTTCCAGAAGCTGTCTGTTGATATCTGTGTAGAAGGAAACATTTGGGTCAGTCATTCTTAGGGTGTCTGGATTAGGAGAGAGGAATATCACCCCCAGAGGACACAGACTGTAGACTGAGACCCCCTCTGTTTGGTGGTTCATGTGTTAAGGCAAAGTCTGATAGAGCATGGGACTGTGGGTCAGGAAACCTGAATTTCAGTTCCAACTCAGCCATTACCTGTGTTGTAACCTTGGATAGGAAGGTTACATTGCATATCTAGTTCTTAGTTTTTATTTATTTAAAAAACAATAAATAAACAGAAAGTCAAGCTTCTGAAGAGAGCTGATAGCTTTCAAGAGAATTTCAAAAGAACCTATCACCACCACCACCCCCAAAATTAAGAACCACCAAACAAAATAATCTGCCCAGTCCCTTTAGCCCTGGGATTGTAACATCCAACTCTAGAGCTATTTCTCAATTAAAGACTGTCTATTTATGATTTGCTCTCCAGGCAAATATTGGAAACCTCCAAATTAGCTGAAATTATCCTTCACCCTAGTGAAACAATAATCAGAATGATAAATAAAGGATTTATAAACTTTCTGAGTGATTTCTCATCCCCTAAAAATCTCTTCTCTTGCTGTAATAAGAGGTCTGTCATCTCCAAATTCTCAAACTCCAGACTGAGAGTCTGCATAGATTGGACTAATAGGATAATTTCTAGATCTTCACTTTGTCTCGTAGATGTTCCTCTTTCCATATCCTCAATCAATTCACCCTTCTGCTTCAATTTATTTGACATATTCCTTGCTCCTAACTGTCCTGGAACTAAGGCAGAGGTTGAAATTGAAGGTCAATCTTGTAATTTACAATCATTTTTTTCTCTTTCAGGAAAGGATGCATTGAGTTGCTTATCCTGTGTGTGGAATTACCACCTCATAGGAGGAATCTGTGCCTCAGACTGTTACTCGGGATCATACAGAGTTGGAGAGGTACTGGGCGGGGCGGGGTGTGGTGTGGTATTATGCCTTCCACCCTCTCTAGAGAGAAACATGTTTGTCTGTGTCACTCTGGGCAGTCAAGAAATCCCATAGTTTAGGTTTAATATTTTAGAATCCTCCACCATTGCGTCATGGAGTAAGGGTGTTATACACCTGGAGCCTTAACTTTAATCAAAAGGACTTAGCAGATCTAAAATAATGGGGAAGTTAGGTACTGGGGGACTCAGAACAAGGAGGTCCTGCCTTTGTTGTTCATGACTGCAGAAGTTTCAGTCCCCATTAGAATGTTGTGTCAAAAATAAAAACTATCAGCCAGGCATGGTGGCTCATGCCTGTAATCCCAGCACTCTGGGAAGCCAAGGTGGGAGGATCGCTTGAGCTCTAGAGTTTGAGACTAGCACTAACACAATGAGACCCCCATCTCTACTAAAATTAGGAAAATGAGCCAGGCCTTGTGGTGGGCGCCTATAGTCCCAGCTACTCAGGAGGCAGAAGGATCACTTAAACCCAGCAGTTTGAGGTTGCTCTGAGTAGGCTGATACCAGGGCTCTCTACCATGGGCAACAGAGTCAGACTGTCTCTCAAAAGAAAAAAAGAGAAAATAGTAAGAGAAAAAGAAATACTATCTTCTCTTATCCCTCTGCATCTAAACAGAAATGTATGACTAATGTAGAAACAGCTGATGTTAATTTTTCATTTCCTCTACCCCTTCACAGTGTCTTAAGAAGGATTCAGGCTGGGTATAGTGGCTCACACCTATAATCCCAGCACTTTAGGAGGCTGAGATGGGAGGATCACTTAAGGCTAGGAGTTTGTAACCAGCCTGGACAACATAGCAAGAAACCCCGTCTCTATAAAAAATAAAGGTTAGCCAGGCCTGGTGGTGCATGCCTGTAATCCCAGCTACTTAGGAAGATGGGAAGATCACTTGAGCTCAGGAGTTTGAAGTTGCTGTGAGCTGTGATCAAGTCACTGCACCCAGGCTGGGTGATAGAGTGAGGCCCTGTCAAAGAAAGAAAGAGAGGGAGAGAAAGAAACAGAGCAAAAGTGAGACCTCCATCTCTACTAAAATAGAAAAACTGAGTCGCTTGAGCCCAAGAGTTAGCAGTTGCTGTGAGCTATGACACCACGGCACTCTACCCAGGGCGACAACTTGAGACCCCAGGAAGAAAGAGAGGAAGGGAGGAAGGGAGGGGAGGAGGGAAGAAAGGAAGGAAAAGAGGGAGGGAGGAACTAGATTGATTCATATCTACTGCTGAAGCCATAAATTTTCTGAGTCCACTAATTTCTTGATTGTGTTTTCAAACTTTAGAAAATACATCTCTCCATGATGAAATTAATACAAAACAGCATATTCACATATGAACTCTTTTTTTTTTTTTATTTGTTTTTGTGACAGTGTGTCACTATGTTGCCTTTGAGAGAGAAATGTTGCCATGGCATCATTGCTTATGGTAACCTCCAACTCCTGGGCTCAAGTGATCCTCTTGTCTCGGCCTCCAAGTAGCTAGGATTACAGGTGCCCACCACACGCCCCACTAGTTTTTGAGAAGGGGTTTTGCTCTTCTCAGGCTGATCTCGAACTCCTGAGCTCAAGCAATCCACCTTCCTCGGGCTCCCAGATTGCTAGGATTACAGGTGTGAGCCACTGCACCTGGCCCTATAAATTCTTTTTAAATTCTAACAACAGCCCCCATTACACTTTGAAGAAACTAGGGTCGCATGATTGTTTCCTTATGATTGGATGGGGGGAGATTACACGAGTAGTAACAAAGCTGAGACTGAACCTGGGGATTGGGTGAGATAATAGCTGAGAAGCAGGATTCAATGAGATAGTAACAGCTGAGAAAACATCTTAACAGCACCTGAGACGTAGCAAGGGACTCAGCAAAGGCAATTTCCATTCCCCTTCCTTTTCTATTATACCATACTTCCAAAGTTACAGAAATAAATCAGGAAGGCATCTTCCCTAACCACGTTTCCAGCACCAGTGGAGGAGCAACTTGTCAGGAGGAAGCCGCTTTCTTCTCGTTGCTCGTCCCAGTGAGATTTAATCGCTTTAGCTACACAGTCACAGCTTATTCTGGGGCTGAGTCACAGGAATCCAGTACTAACCCGAGGCCAAACAGGTAACATGACTGAGAGAGGAGCACTGGGTCAGAGAAAACTGCAGCTCAAGCTTACAGGAAACTGACCCCCATGTGTCGGTGACGTAACAGCAAGTGCTGGGGATTGTATCAAATAAGAGGGCAGAACGGGGCGGGGGGGGGGTGGCTGCGACTCGGCTCTGCCTGTGATGTGGCCACGTGGGAGTGATGAATCTAGCGTTGACAGGTCTTCTGGGTTTCAAGGAGAAATTAGGAACTGATTTCCATGTGACATATCCCACTTTTAAAGTGTGGGAAATGAATACAAAATGTTTTAAAGTGTGAAAATCAATGTAGTGTGGGCCAGACAAAACCAGTTTGGGACCTGAGCTGTCCTTCAGCACATGAGCTGCCAGTTTGCGACCCAAACCGTTCCAAATTATTCTAGAAGCCTGTTCTCCCACTGTGGGTACTAGCAGATCTCAGAGGGCAGGGTCCAGCCAAGGTCCCACCCAATGGCAAACAGCTGGTTCTGTCCTTGACCCAGTGCAGTGGGGATGGACCCAAAGCACACCACCATCTTTCTGCTGCTCCCTACACGCCTCCTTCCTTAGGGAGACAAGATGCGATGCCCATCTGGGAACTTCAGCGCCTTGTTAATCTCTCTGTACTCTAAGGGAACCTCTGATTGTACTTAACAGGGAGAGAAATTCGACTGTGAAAAATGCCATGAGAGCTGCGTGGAATGCAAGGGACCTGGCAGTAAGAACTGCACCAATTGCCCTGCCAACCTGCTACTGCACTGGGACGACAGCCGCTGCCTGCCCTGCTGCAACACCTCCGGTCCCACCCGGGCCCAAGAGTGCTGTGACTGCCAGGACACCACGGGTGAGGGGCACAGGGAGCAGCCTGCAGAGGAGGGGCGTGTCCTCAGGAAGCTGATGGGAACAGCGGGAGAGGAGGCTGCAAAGCTCAGGAATAGCAACACAGCAACCTTTTATTGAGCGCCTGCTGTGTCTGTGTGCCTTCTGTGCTTGAGACTTCATGTCCATTGTCTCACTTCATGAGCAGATGTTATCAATGGCATTTTAGAGATGAGGAGACTGAAGCTTAAAGGGTTTGCTTGGCATGTCCAAGTTCACACTAATATCAAAAGTCTCATTGGGAATTAGATCCTCCCATTGGGTCCAACATGAGAGCTTGATTGGAGCTAGGATTTTATCTTTTTAAGTTTATTTTGTTCTTTTTTTATTCTTTCCTCCTAAAAATAAAAGGAAAAGAATCAATTGTCAAGGAAGTTGATACCAATGTTATCTCGAAGAGTTGATCTGTGGAAGTCAACTCAAATCTAGTAAAGACTTAGAGCATTTTTAAAACTTTGACACTATGAAACAAAACCTCTTTTTCCAAGTCCCAGTCCTGCAACTGTCTTCCACATCCACCCCATCCACGTGGGTGAGCGTTTGGTTCTCATCGGCCACAAACTTAAGTAGATCCTGAATGAAGTGATTCCTTGTCAAGAGAAATATAAATTCTGAAAATATACTCTCTAGGCCAGAAGCAGATCACTTCCTTGGGGTCAAATTTATGGGAATCTGTTCGTCTATAGGTAAAGAATATCCCAGACCTTGGCTGGGTGCCTGTGGTTCAAGTGGCTAAGGTGCCAGCCACATACCTGAGCTGGTGGGTTCAAATCCAGCCCGGGCCTGCCAAACAACAATGATGGCTGCAACCAAAAAATAGCCAGGCATTGTGGCAGGCGCCTATCGTCCCAGCTACTGTGTACTGGGAGGTGGAGGCAAGAGACTCGCTTGAGCCCAGGAGTTGGAGGTTGCTGTGAGCTATGATGCCAGGGCACTCTACCCAGGGGGATAGCTTGAGGTTCCGTCTCAAAAAAAAAAATAAATAAATAAATCCCAGACCCATAACTGCTGCCAGCCATTCCTGTTCCATTTTTCCTCAGCCTGTCCTATTCGGTTCTGCACATCACCTTTCCACGTACTAATTATTTCCTTCTTTCATTTCCCAGACCTGCCAGCAGCTGGTTTTCCCAGCTCTTCATATATGTCCACCTTCAGTGTCTGATTGTCTAATATCCATGCTGTGTCACCTGAGGATAATAACCCTTACTACACCAATGCCTTGTTTCTGAAATCCTGTATCAACTAAGAACTATTTAGTCTGCTTTCCTGGTCCTTCTGAGGTTCTTGAGCCAACTGGGACAACTCTGTAAAAATCTTAACACTCTTGATCATCTGATCCTTCTTTACTGATATACTGTGCCCCTTCAAAGAAACAAGAGCTCAAAGACTGACCCTGACTCTGCAGAGCAATGTGGAGAATAGTAAATAAAGAGTAATTGCATATGGTCCCTATTTATTGAAACAAATCCATGGCAGTGCCCATAGCTCAGAGTCTAGGGCGCCAGCCGCATACACCAGAGCTGGCGGGTTTGAACCCAGCCCGAGCCTACCAGACAATAATGACAACTACAACCAAAAAATAGCTGGGTGTTGGTGGGTGCCTGTAGTCCCAGCTACTTGGGAGGCTGAGGCAAGAGAATCACTTGAGCCCAAGAGTTTGAGGTTGCTGTGAGCTGTGATGCTATGATGAGGGTAACATAGTGAGACTTGAGGTTGCTATGAGCTATGATGGCACTCTGCTGAGAGTAACATAGTGAGACCCTTTCTAAAAAAAAAAAAGAAACAACTCCAAGAGGTCTTCTATGGTTCCAGACAGTATTTATCTCAAAGTACCACTCACACATTCCTTACCAATCCCTCTAGGGCTATTATTTCTCCCAAGGAAAAATTTTGTGCTGATATTGCTCATGATGAATGGAATACTGATAGTGTTGTTACTTTAGGAGATGAAATTCTGTTTGATGAGTGAAATCAGATGAGAATGGAAGTTATGATAAAATAGAAAACTTGTTTAGCCTTAGCAAAAATGAGGGAGAAATACATAGTGGTGATGAATCAGATCTAATTGGTCATTATTTATATGCAAAAATCATTACACGGGGCAGCAAAATTATGTTCATTAACCTTGTCTATGGAATATACCTGGACTCTCATAAAAGTATCCTTTGGACAAGGTAGATCCAAGTGGTTCAACAAATATTTAGAGGGCCAGGCGTGGTGGCTCACTCCTGTAATTCTGGCACTCTGGGAGGCCGAGGCAGTTGAATTGCCTGAGCTCAGAGGTTCAAGACCAACCTGAGCAAAAGTGAGACCTCGTCCTTAAAAATATCCCAGGGGTTATGGTGGGCGCCTGTAGTCCCAGCTACTTTGAAGGCTGTAGCAGGAGGATCACTTGAGCCCAAGAGTTTAAGGTTGCTGTGAGCTATGACACCACAGCACTCTATCGAGGGTGACTGAGTAAGACACTATCTCAAAAAAAAAAAAAAAAATATATATATATATATATGTAGAAAATCTACTGTGTACAACTTCAAAAGGGCTAAAGTTCAGTGACCTTGAAATGAGGTTCACGGAACAGTACACAATGATGAAAGTTGAAGCAAAAAAGCACCAATGAACTGAAATATAAACAAACATTCATACTCTTAGGATGTGACTATTTCATTTTATTTTATTTTGTAGTGTTTCCTGGGTTGTCTTCAGACAGCTTCCTTTAATATCTTAAATTCTGTTTCAATTACAAGGGTGCCATCACTCCTTACTTACTATTCTCTGCATGGCTCTGCAGAGTCAGGGCCAGCTCTTGTTTGAGCTTCTTTGAAGGGGCACAGTATATCAGTAAAGAAGGATCAGGTGATCAAGAGTGTTAGGGTTTTTGCAGAGTCATCACCGTCAGCTCAAGAGCCTCAGAGGGAGCAGGAAAGCAGACCAAAAAGTTTAGCTTCATCACACACAGACTGTGTGGGGACTAGTGTGGGGTACACACTGCAATTGTGTGTAAAGTGGGGTGCCTTCTAAGAACATCAGAGACAGTGAGGCTACCATTTCAGATTGAAAAAAATTAAAGGTGACTTCCTTTACAGCAGAAATCAGTTTTCCCTCATTCCACTTCTTCACTCCTACTTATTCTCTCTCCCTTCTTCCAACAGACGAATGTATCCTTCAAACAAGCGGGGTTGGGCCTGCAGCTGAGCGGGCCAAGACAGGTCTGCTCGTCACCTCCTCCATCATGCTGGTGCTGCTGCTTGGGGCAGCTGTGCTCGTCTGGAGGAAATCTCGGGGCAGAGCCCAGGCAGCGGAAAAGTCTGGCTATGAAAAACTGGCTGACCCCAGCAAGTCTTATTCCTCCTATAAGAGCAGCTACCGAGAGAGCACCAGCTTTGAAGAGGATCAGGTGATCGAGTACAGGGACCGGGACTACGATGAGGATGATGAGGATGACATCGTCTACATGGGCCAAGATGGCACCGTCTACCGGAAATTTAAGTATGGGCTGCTGAATGATGAAGAGGAAGATGAGCTGGAATATGATGACGAGAGTTACTCGTACCGGTAAATGGATGACGCCCCCTCCCACTGCACTCACAGGCATGTCTGTGAGCATCACACACCAGGCTGAGGTGTGCGTGTTAGTATTTATCTTTTTAACCAAGTGTCCAACCAGAATATGTAAGAAGTATTTGTTGTTCTTTGGAGTGGCTAGATTCAATGTACACCTGCTGTTCAATCATAATTAAGGAGCAAGGATAAAATTTGGAGGCATTTCCCTCAAAACAGTATGTCAAGACCCCAAATGCAGGAAGTAAAAATGACTAAGACTAGTATGAACTTTTTTTGTGATCAAAAAAACGAAACACAAATAGCACAATAAATCTATAGAAATTCTGTTCCCAAGCTGCATTGCGGAGGCACCTGCTGCCTTCTGGTGTTCTGATTTTTCTTTAATGAATTTTAGGGATAAGGGGGGGGTACAAAAGAGTTGTTGATTTGGGGGATTTTTCCTCTGCCTTTAGTTGTCTTTAAGTAGAGATTTGCCTTGTAGTGTGGTGGCCAAGAAAAGAGAGTTCTTTTCAAGTGACTCCAAAGCACCTCAGGTGAGCAGAAGAGACCAACTCTGCTGAGACTGCTCAATACCTGTTTAGAGTTGAGGGAAGAAAAGACAAGCAGAATCACAGCTGAGGAATCCAAAGTCACCGCGATTCTAAGGGCAGAGCAAGCTCAGGCAGGAGACAGGTTAAGAGCAAGCCCCACGAGAAATAAACCACCAAGTTTCCAAGAATTGCACCCTCCTGATTTTTTTTTTCTAAGAGATTCTCTGGTAGTAAATATCAGCTGAGATATCAAGTACTAAAAGAAAAATGGCAGCCTTAACCTAACATAAAATGGGATACGATGACCAAAACCTTTTCTGTTTTAAAAGAAGACTTTAGCAGAATACACCAGAATAGCTTTCTTTCATCAACAGCTCATCACAAAACTGTGTATCTTTCATAGAAAAAGTTGGAGTCTACCATAGGGGAAGAAAAAATATATCCTAATAGTCTGCTCACCAGCTGTAATCTGGCTGCCGACCAGCCCTGCAACACTCAGTAACACTGTGATTTTAGTTTCCAGACCTCCTACCCTGCCCTTTTTCTACGCCCCTGCTAAATGTGCAATGGGACTCATGCCCCTGGAAACAGTTTTTCTGCAGCTAGGAATACAGAGAGAGGAGAACTTGATATGCAAAATTATGCAAGCAGGATCTTGCCTTATCAAAGCCCACGTTATAGGTAGTGCGAGGAGTGGAACACCAAAGAGTAAAAGTGACATTTTCAGGTGATGATGGTGATAATCCTCGTAAAAGTCATCGTACAATGACTGTGTACCAGGTACTAAGCTAAATGATTCCTTTAAAAATTCACCCCACTTACCCACTTAATACTTACCATCACTCTATGAGGTTGTTATCACTATTACCCTGTTTTTGTAGGATATCTGAGGCTTTAGAAGAGGTTAAGTAACTTAGCTCAAGGTCATGAGAAGCTAATCAATATTCAAGGAAAAAGAATAACCCTAAAATGTAAAACTAAATAAAATAAAATAAAATAAAACTAAATAAAATCAAACAGAATGACCCTATTGCAAATCTTCTTATCTTTGCTACACTGACATAGGTGGGAAAATAAGCATCCTAAATATAATATAACAAAGTCATGCCTATTATTTTATTCTCTAATACCAATACTTGTAACACTGATATAGGAAATCTCCACTGATATAGGAAAACTCCAAATCTTCAGTTTACTGAAGGCTTGTGTTTCTTTAGAAAAAATTTCCTAAAACTAGGATTGTCCATCTGTGGAAAGAGCCAGGTAGGAAATTCTTTAAGCTTTGTGGGCCAAAGGGTCTCGGTCAAAATTATGCAGATCTGCTTTCCTTCTTTTTAATTTTTTTTCCAAAATATTAGGAGGGTATAAATGTTTCTGGTTACATGGATTGCTTTGTAATGCTTGAGTCACGGCTATAAGCATGCCCATCACCAAATAGTGCTCATTGTACCTGTTAGGTAGGTTTTCAGCCATCCCCTTTCCTGCTTACCTGAGCTCTGCTTTTGTAGCATGAAGCCAGCTGGTACTTAATGCATGGGTGAATTGTGTTCCAATAAAACTTTATGTATGGATGCTGAAATATGAATTTCAGATAATTTTCACATATCACAAAATGTTATTCTTGTGATTTTTTTTCAACCACTTAAAAATATAAAGACTTTTCTTAGCTATGGCAGTATTTTTTTGTTTCTTTTTTTTTTTTTGAGAGACAGTCTCACTTTGTCACCCTCGGTAGAGAGCCATGGTGTCCTAGCTCACAGCAACCTCCAATGCTTGGGCATAAGTGATTCTCTTGCCTCAGCCTCCCAAGTAGCTGGGACTACAGGTGCCCACCACAATGCCCAGCTATTTTTTGTTGCAATCCTCATTGCTGTTTTAGCTGGCAGAGGCTGGGTTCAAACCCACCACCCTCGGTATATGGGGACAGTGCCCTACCCACTGAGCCACAGGCACTGCCCTGATGGCAGTATTAAAACAGACGGCAGAAGGGAGGGGGGAATGGGTAGAGGGAGGGGGATTGGAGGGATCACTTCTGAGGTTTATCTTACAGGGGTACAAGTGAATCTTTCTAAGAGTAGAATGTGAACGTTTTAAAACAATAACTGAGAAAATGACATGAAGGCTGTGTTGACCGGTTTGATGGAAGTATTTCGGATTGCATGTGAAAACCCCACACTGTACCCCAGAAGTGCATTAATGTACATAGTTACCATTCAATTAAAAAAAAAAAAAAAAACAGACGGCAGGCTAATTTTGGCCAAAAGGCTGTAGTTTGCTGACTTTGTCTTGGAAAAATTCTTCAGAGAACATGTGTATCCCACACACATATGCTATATTATCAGAAATATTCATCATTTAAAATATTTGTAAGAAGTTATGCCCATATCAGCTGCCCAGAGAGAGCCCTTTTATTTTCATTTTCGTTTTTTTGTTGAAAAGGTCTCACTATGTTGCCCAACCTGGTCTCAAACTCCTGACCTCAAGCAATCCTCCCACCTCAGCCTCCCAAAGTGCTGGGATTGCAGGCGTGAAGCACCATACCCAACTTGATCGTTTAAAATGATCTCTTCAAAATCTATTTGCAGCCCTGATAGTTTCCTTTTCAATTCTTAAAAATATATAAAAAATATATGTAAGATAGCTATCATATCCATAGAAGAATTTCTGGTCCCTTGTAATTATAGAGTGAGCCTACAGACACCAGTAGTTTTGTTCATACTGTGTTATTCATCTTCCTTGATAATTTTAAAGCTCCAGCAGACTGAACTGGACATTTCTATCTGGGGCTTGGAAATCGTTTTCTGAGAAAAAAAAAAAAACTGTGTTTATGATACAGAGTTAGAGGTGGAATGAGGTCGAGTTGACCTTGAATATTAAGGAAAATTGTGTTGTTACTCTGTGCGACCTGCAACCAAGAGAAGGCTGGTGCTGGGTATTGGTGAGATCTGACACCTCCTCTTCTTTGTTTTTAGTCCTGCCACATTACTCTCAGACTGCTTTTGAATACTATGGTAACAACTGTCTAAATAGATAAGTATGCAGTTGGAAAACAAAGTCACCTTTGGTCTTCTGTTTGCAAATAAATTGCAACTATTAAGAGAATCCCTATAGAATGGAAATAAACCAAGGGAGTAAATAAAAGCTGGGAAGGTTCTGGTTCCTAGGAAGTAATTTTAAAATTGGAAATAAAGTTAAAACAAGACCAGGTAATGGTGTAGAGATATGATTATTAAAGAACCGTTTCTGGGTATTTTTATGTGTTTTATTTATGCTTTACCAAGTAAGAGACATGAAACAATAAAAGAGTGTGTTTTTTTCTTTTTATCTGTTTATATCCAATGAGTACACTAATCTTATTAAGTATGAATTTTTTTCTCCTAAAAGTCAATTCGATCTATCGACCATTATCACCACTGCCTCATCAGACCCTCAGTCTTTCCCATCAGGGCCATTGATACTTCCTCCTGAACTATTGCTGAATTTCAATTTCTTTTTCTCCCCATTTAAAGGATTATCAGACTGTTCATGCCAGGCTCCCCCTCACCTGCACTGATTATGGCATTCACAATTTTGCAACATATGGCCACTGCCTCTGTCTCTGGATATTGCCCCAATTTCCTGGCCACACCTTATTTCCCATCTTCCTCATTATACTCTAATAATACTGAATGGCTTCTAGGCTATCCAAGACAATATCTGCTATCTCAGGTCCTTGGGTGCATAGTGTTTACTCTGCTTGGAATATTATTCTCCCACCTTAACCAGCTGGAAAATTCCTGACTGTCCTTTAAAATCATGTTTCCTTTCTCCCTGACTTTCTTGGAGAAGATTAATCACTTTCTTTCTCATATCTTTGCTACCTAGATACTCTATGCATGTGGTTTCTTGCATCACCTCGTGATATAATTACTTATTAAATGTCTGTATCAACTATAACTGGATACTCCTTGAGGCAGCTACTGTTTCCTTTGTAGAACCCAGCACAGTGGCCCAGCACCTGCTAAGCCATCAAGAAATATTTGACAGAATTGAATTTTAGGGAGACAAGACTCACATATATGGAACAATTAGACATGACAGAGGTCCTTGTTGCATATGCAGTGCATTTCTCTTTGGTCCTGAGTGGATGCTAAGGCGGTGTCCATTATGTATGGGATAACTGCAAATTAGCACATGAAGGGGATTGTTTATTAGAAAGACGATTTGTGGGCAGGGCAAGGTGGTGCATGCCTATAATCGGAACACTCTGGGAGGCTGAGGCAGGAGTATTGCCGGAGCTCATGGGTTGGAGACCAATCTGAGCAAAAACAAGACTCCATCTCTATTAAAAATAGAAAAAAACTAGCCAGGTGTTGTGGCAGGTACCTGAAGTCCCAGCTACTCAGGAGGCTGAGGCATGAGGACTGCCTGAGCTTAAGAGTTTGAGGTTGCTGTGAGATATGACACCAGGGCACTCTACCCAGGGAGACAGAGTGAGATGCTATCTCAAAAAAATAAGAAGAAGGAGAAGAAGAAAAAGAAGTGTAAGAATATTTGTGATTTGTGGTTGCCTCAATTTGAGAAAGTAAAGAGAATGGCAAGGGTACTCTTTCAAGAAAGCACCAGAGTTGGTAAGTCATTGACGTGACATTCGTGATAATAATTATAATAATAAATCACCAAGTATTTAAGAATCTACCATGTGCCAGGCATTGTTCCAGTTACTGGGGAGACAATAGCAAGGGGGATCTATTGGACCTTGGACCTGAGAATTTGAAAGCTAGTTGGAGAGAAAAAAAGCATTGTAAATAGTAAGCACCATTTTTGAGGCCGCCTGTGGGCCAGACACAATGGTAGGCACTGCACACCTCACAGCACACGTGCTCTACATTAGGTAACATGATACCTTTTTACAAATGAGGGAGAGAGGAATGCTTAGTGATGAGATTCAGCCTGCTCTAAGTCAAAGTGTTCGCAAATGGTCAAACTGGGGTTTGAATCTAGGACTTTTTGGTCTATAGTCCTTCCGCTCTACCACTGGGCCATTAGGCAAAGCATAAACCTGGACTTTGTCAGCAATCCCTGGACCCCATTTTGGGATCAGCTGTAGCCGTGTGGAATTTGCTGTAGCAATGAGTCACCAGGAGGCAGTTCAGGGAGCCTGCTGCCCAGGTGGGCAGCCTCACCCCGAGGCACAGAATTAAGACCTAGTGAAATAAATCTGAAGAATTTTGAATTTCTAAATGTGGATTCAGAAGTGACACTAAATGAGGATAAAAGACTTAGAAATACTAAAGATAAAGACTTTAGATACACAATATATATTTCTGGGATTTTTTAAAATTTATTTAAAAAATTTTGGGAAGCAGCTGTATGCAATGGCTCATGCCTATAATCCTAGCATTCTGGGAGGCCAAGGTGGGTGGATTGCTTGAGCTCACAGGTTAGAGACCAGCCTGAGCGAGGGTGAGACTCTGGCCAGGCACAGTGGCTCACACCTATATTCCCAGCACTGTGGGAGGCTGAGGCAGGAGGATTGCATGAGCTCAGGAGTTCCAGGCTTGTCTGAGTGAGAGTGAGACCCTGACTCTTGAATAAAATTGAAAAACCCAGCCAGGCACTGGGATGAGTGCCTGTCATCCCAGTGGCTTCGGAGGTTGAGGCAGCAGGATGCCCACAGCCTGAGTCTAAGGTTGCAGTGAGCTATGACACCATTGTACTTTGCTCAGAGAATGAGGCAGAACTCTGTCTCAACAACAACCACCAAAAAAGCGAGACTCTGTCTCTACTAAAAATAGAAAAACTAGCTGATTGTTGGGGCAGGTGCCTATAGTCCCAACTACTCTGGAGGCTGAGGCAAGAGGATCACTTGAGCCCAAAAGTCTGAGGTTGCTTTGAGCTAGGCTGGCACCACAGCACTCTAGCCTGCAGCAACAGAGTGAGACTATGTCTCAAAAAAAAAAAAATTTTTTTTTAATTTTTTTTTAGAGACAGTGTCTCACTTTATCACCTTTGGTAGAGTGCCATAGTGTTACAGCTCACAGCAATCTCCAGCTCTTGGGCTTAGGTGATTCTCTTGCCTCAGCCTCCTGAGTAGCCGGGAATACAGGCACCCACTACAAGGCCTGGCCACTTTTTGCTGGAGCCCGGGTTTGAACCAGCCACTCTCAGTATATGGGGCCAGTGCCCTACTCACTGAGCCACAGGCACTGCTCCCTCAAAAGAAAATTTTTTTAAGAGTTTCAGTTACTCTACTACTTTTGACATTGGAATAAATCTTCTAAGATCTGTTGAGAACTACCAAAGTCTCCTTTAGAATTCAGGAAAAAAGAAACTGCTCAGCATATTACCTACCTGAAGAACCAAGATTAAATGCCATCAGCTGAAGGGCATAGTAGTCTTCATTTCACACCCGCATGTAGGAAGCATAAATTGACAGTGTTTCAAAAAGAAATATAAGAATTCTAACAATGCATGCTTGGCCAGAGTTTAAATCTAACTTGTTCACTACCTACCAACAAGATGTAATAATTTAGCTAGTCAGTCTGAGAATAAATAAATGATATTAAAATTTGAGAATAGTCGAAGGGAAGAGGAGAGAGAGAGAAGGGTGGGGACGGGGGATATGGGAGGAGGGAGGGTATTCGGGGGGACCTCACCTAATGTGCATGATGCAATGGTACATTTTGAAACTATTAAGATATGAGTATAATTGTGATGGGTGTGTTACTTAGTTCAATGTAAGCATTTCACACTGCATATTGAAGCAGTACCCTGAACCGCATACATGGATCAATGTACAAAGTTATGATTTAATAAAAAACTATTAAAAATAAAAAATAAAAATAAAATTTGAAAATGTATTTGGAGTTTCACTTTTAAAGCCACTGATATCTACCTCACATCATTCTTAAAAATGGACCCAGAAAACAAAATAAAACAACAACCACAAAAACCCCAAAACAATAAAAGTGAAGAAAGATAAGACAGGGATCAGATCTGTTTTGCTTATCTCTGTGGCCCTGTGCCCAGGCACAGGTCAATATTTGGAACACAGGTAAATAATTTGTTGACTGATTGCAGACATGAAAATGAATACATATGTGTGTCTTCTGGGCTAAGAATAGAAGCCGGAACTAGGCCCGATGGCCACACTTAGTTATAAGGAATGCTGGAAAGCAAATATCTGGCAAAGAGTAATGAGATGAGCATAGTAACCTGAAAACCATCATGACTCATCTTTTTGTTTATTTATTATCAAGGAAAAGGAGTGGAGGGAAAAGTGGCTGCCAGGTGGACTAACAAAAACGCCAGTCACTCTGACAAAGTGCTTACTAAGAACCAACCCCAGCTTTCCGGGCAAATGTTATAAGGCTCATTAAATGAGGCAAACATATGTCTTTAAAAGAGAGAATTATAAATTATACAAGATCAGGACAAGGTTGAGGTCAGGAGGATGACCATCCCTCTGATTAAGTTCTTCTTAGCAGCAAAGCCTCTTTGGTGACTAGCAGTGTGATTCTGGGCCTGATATAAATTCTGCTGTATCCCCTAAGGCTGATTTTAATATAAGCGATCAAAAATTCAGCCAAAACTGGCATACATATGAAAGGAATGTATTGACTCACTGCATTAAAAGGTTTAAAGTTGGTGTGGGATCAAGTACTGCTGGAGATGAACGAACCAACCACCAGGTGCTGGTTTACCTCCATCTCCCCCTCCTGGCTCCATTCTCACTGGAGGTCTCCCCCAACATGGGCAAGTGCCAGACTTGATATTCTTTGGGGTCCATGCCCAATAGGAGAAAGGCCTTACCTTGAATCCAAGCCTCGGAAAAGTTTTATGACATCTAATTGACTCAGTAAAAGCATTTGCCTGTCTCCATAGTATAAATTACTCCTACCCTGGCCAATTTCAAACTTCAAACATGACTTCACTTCATGCAGAGTTGGGGAGAAATATAAAGCAACATGGTTATTATATAGTATTTCTGCCATACAGATGAATTACATGCATGTGACTTCAAGAGGACAGTTAATAGTAAAATGTGAACTAATTAGGGAATGATGAGTTTAGGAGGCATTTGTTAAATGTAAAAAATTTGAATGCAAAATGTAATCAGTAATGATGTGTTTTAGCAAAAACTTGTGTTTTTAATATAATTTCTTTAATTGAAAGTTTTTATTACCCAAAATTAGGCACTTGTCCCAAAGGCCACATCAGAAAAATGAAGACATGACTCTGTGCCTGTAGCTCAGCAGCTAGGGCACCAGCCACATACACTAGAGCTGGAGGGTTTGAATCCAGCCTGGGCCTGCCAAACAACAATGATAACTACAATCAAAAAATAGCCGAGCATTGTGGTGGGCAGGTGGAGTCCCAGCTACTTGGGAGGCTGAGGCAAGAGAATCACTTAAACCCAAGAGTTTGTGGTTGCTGTGAGCTGTGACACCATGGCACTCTACCCAGGGTGACAGCTTGAGACTCTGTCTCAAAAAAAAGAAAAAAAAGAAAAGAAAAATGAGGATAAGTAGTTTGAGGAGAAGGGGGGGAAAGTTCGTTAATTTACCTACAAATGAGGAACCTGGCAGACTCCCAGGTACCAGCTGGGAATATCAAAGTAACAGCTATCTTGCTTCTGAGCTTTTAAAAAGAATGATTCTAATTAATTACACCTTTGCCTAACTAACAGGATCTTGTGACCTCTGCTCAGATTCATCCCATCTGAAGCAGAAAATAGCAAAGGGCTCTCCCCGGCCCTTCTCACCCACTGGACTGAGGTAAGGATGTAGATTTTAACTCTCAAAAAGGATGGGGGGAGGATGTTGAGACAGAATCTCACTTTGTAGCCCTAGGTAGAGTGCCTGGGGTCATAGCTCACAGCAACCTCTAACTCTTAGAGGTCTTCAAGCAATCCTTTTGTCTCAGCCTCCCAAGTAGCTGGGACTACAAGTTCCCACCATCACGCCCAGCTGGGTTTTCTATTTTTAATAGAGATGGGTGTCTTACTCCTATTGAGGCTGGTCTTGAACTCCTTAGTTCAAGAAATCCATCCGCCCTGCCTCCTAGAGTGCTAGGATTACAGGTATGAGCTGCTACACCAGGACAGGTAAGAGGGTTTTGAAGAGACAGAAAGAAACATTTGTACCCCTTTTTTGGTCCATTTTCTCTGTTACATATTTATAACTTAATTTGAAGTTATAACGTCACTGAACTGACAAGGGGGTTCTGACTTAGGTCTGATTGCTCCACTACACAGAAAGCTAATAACTGAGACCTCAAGGATTACAGGAAGAAAGGTAATTTGTTATAGATGAGAACCCCTCAAACCATCTCCTCAAACAACTGAGGGTAAAGGCTTTTAGAAGGGGCTCGGGAAGGTGGATATGTGTATTGGGCTAGGTTGTGTTGAAAGCAACTCCTACAGGATATCTAATTCAGAAGTCACAGGTTGGTGATGGGTGGTGAATCTTGGTGGCATTCTCCTACCAAGAGTCTGCTGTTTCTCGGAGACAACTCCAAAGGTAAAAGTGTTAGCTAAACAGAAAGCTTGAACATTCTGGTCCTTGAGCCATTCTGGGAATTCAAAGAATAAGAACATTTTGTCTCAAAAAAAAAAAAAAAAAGAAAGAAAGAAAAAGAAAAAGAAAGAAAGAAAAGAAAAGAAAAACATACAGAGGGGTTATCTCATTTTGTGTTTGTTTATAGAACCAATTACAATAACTGTATCTAACAACTGACTTGTAAGATTCCTAAAAATTTAACACATGGCTTTTTTAAGTTGGGACAAGCCTGACAATGCCCATAGCTCAGTGGATAGGGTGCTAGCCACAAACACCCAGGCTGGCAGGTTAGAACTCAGCCCAGGCCCGCTAAACAACAATGACATCTGCAACAAAAAAATAGCCAGGCCTTGTGGCAGGTACCTGTAGTTCCAGCTAGTTGGGAGGCTGAGACAAGAGAATTGCTTAAGCCCAAGATTTTGAGATTGCTGTGAGCTGTGATGCCACAGCACTCTACCCAGGGCAACATAGTGAGACTCTGCCTCAAAAAAAAAAAAAGTTGGGACAAGCCAGCTTCAACACTGCCCTTTGAGGTAGAACCTTTCCCTGTATGATTTAATTTTCTTTCTCTCAATAGCAAATCTCTTATCCAGAATTTCCTATATACAGAGTAGCCATAAAGTTAAATTGCACATGAACTTTATAGCCACCTTGTATTTTTCCCACATTGGTTCCCTGCTCCAGTGCTATGAAAAAGTAACAGTTTTTTTGCTCATCTCCACATGAAGTCAAGGAAGAATAAATGTAATCAATAATGAAGTGTTAGCAAAGACTGGTTTTGTTTTGTTTTGTTTTTAAGAGACAGAGTCTCACTTTGTGGCCCTCAGTAGAGTGCTATGGCATCACAGCTCACAGCAACCTCCAGCTCTTAGGCTTAGGTGATTCTCTTGCCTCAGCCTCCCGAGTAGCTGGGACTACAGGTGCCCGCCACAATACCTGGCTATTTTTTGTGTTGTTGCCGTTTGGTTGGAGGAGGGGCTGGGTTCAAACCCACCACCCTCAGTAATGGGGCCAGCACCCTACTCACTGAGCCACAGGCACCACCCCAGCAAAGACTGTTTTAATGATAGCATAGACGGAGCTCCGTCCACTGTTACCTGCAGTGACATGGACAATTTCACATGTTACTCAGTAGCAGCATAAGCCCTTGTGCTTAAGCCACTGCCTCATAACAAACTGCCACACACTTAGCTGCTTAAAACAATGTTCATTTATTATCTCAAAGGTTTATAGATCAGAAGACCAGGTGGGCCTTCCTGGGTTCTCTCATTACAGCAAGATCAAGGTATTAGCCAGGCTGGTGTCTTACCTAGTACATAGTTGGCAGATGCAGTTTCTTCTGGCCATAGGGTGGAGATTTCTTTTGTGATCTTAGCCCGGAGTCACCGTCAGCTCCTAGTGGCAGCTCTCTGGTTGTGCGCATAGCCTTTTCAAAGCCAGCAACTGTGCATTGAATTTTTTCCACATTCTGAATCTTTCCTGTTTTCTTTCCACCACCAGCTAGAGAAAGCTCTTTGCTGTTGACTAGATGAGGCCTACACAGATAATCTCCTTTGACTATAATATAGTCACAAACATGACATTTGATCATAATCAGTCCTAAGGTTTAAGGTGGGAAAACTCAGGGGGTTATTTTAGGATTCTGCCTCCTACAGCAAATAAAATTCTTGCAAATCAAGTTAGTGAAATGTATCAAGAGTTTTTTACATGTTTGTTCTCTTTGAATTCATTGATTACCCAGTGGGAAATACGGTAAACAGAATCAAATCTTTCACATACAAAAATAAAGGAAAATGTGCATTTTATTTATAATTAGAAACTACTTTATAGGATGGACTGTGGATTTTGCTGTCACTGGCTCATTTTCTTCCTTTTTTCACTCATTCTGGCTTAATCTGGCACCCTCGTGCTTCTTGTGGGGCTGCACCTCAGAATGCAGAGCAGAGAGGCAGGACAAAAACTGAGACTTATCCAGGAACGCTGATGGGTCTCTGGCTTTCTGCCGCAGAGATAATGCAGGAGCTCTTGGCATGGCTATCGGTAGGTGTGAGGTTCCAGAGGAGCGCGCAAATCTGATAGGATACACCCATTCTTAATGCAACAAACCCTTTTCTGAAACACACTTTGCCACAACGAGGGAATTAAGAAGGAACCTCAAGGGGGGGAATGGGTGGAGGGAGGGGGATTGGAGGGATCACTTCTGAGGTTTATCTTACAAGGGTACAAGTGAATCTTTCTAAGAGTAGAATGTGAACGTTTTAAAACAATAACTAAGAAAATGACATGAAGGCTATGTTAA
>CAUYTI010085366.1:0-34132 GCA_963575145.1 Galago senegalensis
AACCCTAACCCTAACCCTAACCCTAACCCTAAACCCTAACCCTAACCCTAACCCTAACCCTAACCCTAACCCTAACCCTAACCCTAACCCTAACCCTAACCCTAACCCTACCCTACCCCTAACCCTAACCCTAACCCTAACCCTAACCCTAACCCTAACCCCTAACCCTAACCCTAACCCTAACCCTAACCCTACCCTACCCTTACCCTAACCCCTAACCCTAACCCCTAACCCTAACCCCAACCTTAACCCTAACCCCAACCCTAACCCTAACCCCTATCCCTAACCCTAACTCCTAACCCTAACCCCTAACCCTAACCACAACCCTAACCCTAACCCCTAACCCTAACCTCTAACCCCTAACTCTAACTCAGACCCCAACCCCAAACTTAACCCTAACCCCAACCCCAACCCCAACCCTTAGCCCTAACCCTAGCCCTAACCGTAACCCTAACCCTAACCCCAGCTCCTAACCCCTCCCTCTACACCTACCCCTAACCCTCACCCCTAACCACTAACCCTAACCCCTAACCCTTAACCTTAACCCCAGCCCTAACCCTAAACCCTAACCCTAACCCCTAACCCCAACTTTAACCCCGACACAGACCCTAAGCTTAACCATAACCCTAACCCTATCCTAACCCCAACCCAGTAGCCCTGGTGTATGTGGCCAGTGCTCTAAGCACTTACCTACAGGCACCCAACATTGTATTGTATTTAACAGTTCATTACAGTGGAGCTGAAAGTTAACAATTCTAAAAATAACCCTAGATTTTTATGTGTATTAGAAATGAAGCAATGACTTACATAAATGGCATATGGTGGGAGCCAGGTTTCTTAGTGTTGAAGTAGAAGGTTACACATTATTTCCAAGTGGAGAAGGCTAGGGTGATCTCTGTAATAAAACAGCAAAGGTGTGGTTGTCAGTGCAAACTCATGTTTACCTTAATATAGCACAAACATTTCCAAACAGAAATCTTTATAACTATGTGTCTATGGATTAGAATATACACATACATTTCCTTACACTGTCAATTATGAGAGCCAAGATGCACTGAGCACATTTACCTGCCAGATGTGAATTGTAAATATCATTTCATAATAACAGGAACCAGTGCTGTTAGAAGAAATAGGGGATGCTAGTACTGAGACAGAAAGTATATGTATGTAATCCAAGTTAACCCTACAGTATAAGAATGTAAGAAAATACTCAGAAAAACAGATGGAATTATGTCAAAAGAAAACAGGAGCCAAGAGAAAGAGTTCCCAGTGGCCACAGCAGGAAAGAACTAAGCAAGAAGATGCTATAGCATGGAATAATAACCAAACCTTAATGTACTGTCTAGGTACCTATATTTCTATAAATAAATTCATAGGCAAATGGAATTGAACAGAAATCTTCTTTACAAAGTAATTCCAAATAATGGGTGTAGAAACTGTATCAAGCTGGCACCCTTGATAACAAGTGATAAAATATCACTTCACCTCTGTGATACGCTTCCCTAGAACCAATAGCCCCAGAAAAAAAATCTGGTAATAACAATGAAAGACACTCTCCAAAATACCTGACCAAACATCCTCAATGCTGTTAAGGTCATCAGAAAAAGGAAAATTGAGAAATTGCCATAGCCAAGAAGAGCCAAAAAGCAGAACTAAGGAAACAAATATAAAATATAGATTCTAATTAATAACAGCTTATCAATATTTGTTCCTTAACTCTGACAAATGAAGTAACATGTTAAGAAGATGTGATAAATGCTGATAGAAGACATTAATAAGAGGGAAAACTATATTGGAGCTACTTGAGAAATCTCTGTGATTTCTCTACAATATCTCTGTAAATTTAAAAGTACTCTAAAATAAAACATTATTTAAAAACAGTTATAATTTTTTAAACACTTGCCTGAACAGTTGTCCTTCTGAACCCTGCTCTTCTATAGTCTCCAAGAGTTGTCACATTTCAATGAGGAGAAGTCGCTATGAGTCACCCGCATGTCACCCGGTGTTTTGTTCAGAACTCACGGCAAATCTACTCAGTATGGCTACTTTCATGTGCAAAGAGGAAGGCAAGGTAAAGTTGGTTAAGTGGGTACTCACTCAGGTTCCAGCCCAGAGCCAGGTCTCCAAGAGCCTCTAATACAAAGTCTATCATTCAAATCAGCTTGTGTCCCTGGACACACTCGAGAGGCATCCCACATATAGGGGTGGCTTATCTAATCATGAGGTGGTCCAAGGCCAACATGAATCCTCACAAACCATGCTATTATAAATACACCAGCTAGGACAACCCAGAGGTCACCTCCAGGAATTACATTTATGCTGGTATTGTATATTTGGTTAGAGCTGAGGATGCTGCATCTTGCTTCAATCCACAACCTTTCTACTTTCTGGACACAAAAGATACATTCTAGAGATTGACCTGCCTTTGATGGCCAGGATCCAGCTCCAGTGAAGGCTTCCTACAAAACCTCAGGGGACCCATAGACACAGGCCAGGATAAATGCTTACCTGAGCCAGAATGGGCTTTTGCCTTTCAGGTTCTAGGGTTTCAAGTACTTCATTCTTCCCAGGACACATGAGATTCCCCTGGACAGGGGCCCCTGATGACTTGTGCCATGACATAGGCTTGTTTTATCCTGCCTGAAAAACTTCAGGGACACAAAACCCAAAGTGTTCTCTGCCTAGCCATCACTGGGCACAGGATCCCAGCTGAACCCCAAGCCCAGTAGCCACACCCTGCTCTGATGTACCTAGAACACTCAGGAACTGACTGAGAAACCCTGGGAGAGGTCACATTATCAGGTCTAGCAGTCAGACCCTGCTGGGATCTGCCTGGGGCACCCAGGAGGGGAATGGGGCACTCTGAAACAGGCCACCACACCTGGATTCAGCAGTCAGGTACTCATGTGATCTCTCTAGAACACCCAGAAGGGGATGGGGCACTTCTGGAGAGGTAAGAGTGCTGGGATCCATCAGTCAGGCCCTACTGTGATCTGCCTGAGGCTATCAGGAAGAGAATGGGGCCTAGTCGAGGCCACCATGTGAGTAAACATTAGAGAAGTTAGGAATACGTGAATAGAGTTAGACTGATATAATGAAATGATTGTATGAACGTTTTGTGATCAGGGTCAGGTATGCAGAATAATGGCTGAGGACATGAGCCTCCACAAAGAACATACTATACTGGGGGCTTCATGACACAGCTTCACATAAACATCAAAGGACTTCAGGAATAAGGCATACAAAGGCCTGGCTAAAGCAAGAAAGGACCCCAGGACCTGGCTGGGGCCTGAAAGGGCTTAGGAAGCCATTTTAAGATTAACTAGGACAGCATGTACAGCTGACTCACTGAGCAATAAAAACTAGTTCTTGTGGGTTCGAGATAATAGGGTTCAGCTTTTGTCTCCTTAGCTCCTGATATGAGTAGGGCATCAACTAATCTGCCCTTCAGGAACACATAGGATCAACTGCCTTACGTCTAGCTCCAAAGTCCATGTTGCCTTTTCTATTTGTTTTCTGTAATCCTGTTAGTGATTGACAAATCTTTTAAATAAGTAATGAAAATAGCTAAAGGGTAATTGGGTGAATTAGAGCATGAGAAACCACAAAGATGATGTATATTGTTGATGCTGCAAACGCCCATTTGCTGATCAAAAGAACTAACAAAACCCAAGTGGATCTGGAGTTCAGGGCTATCTCTCTCTCTTGCATAAAGGATGTTGGCCCCCTGGGCCCACTCTATAAATTCTACTCTATTTTTATTGTCTTGATTTTCTTTATTCCTTCATCACCGAGCACTGGGTACACTCACAGGTTATGTGGGGGCTGGATCACTACACCACCACACCTGGGTTCAGAAGTCATTCCTGCTGTGATGACTGGGGCACCCAGGAGGGTGATGCAGAGTCCTGGGATAGGCCACAGCCCCTGGGGCCAATAGGAATATGGAGATCACTAGCAGAGGCAGAGGCACTGTTATGGTTTGAATTTTGTTCCCCAATATGTATATGTTGAAGTCTTCAGCACAGTACCTCTGAATGTAATCTTATATAGAAATAAGATCCTTGTAGATAAAGTCATTATGGATAGTCTTAATCTGCTATGATCATGATCTTATAAAAAGTGGAATTTGCACATAGAGAAGAAAGTTTACAAAGATTGGAACTTTGCGGTCACAAACCAGAAACTACCAGAACCTGGAAAGATGATGGAAGAGATCTTTCTCTAGTGCCTTCAGAGGAATTATGGCAATGCTGACATCTTTATTCCAGCCTTCTGGTCTTCATAACCATGAGACAATAAATCTTTGGTGTCCTAAGTCTGCCTGTTTGTGGTATTTTGTTATGGCAGCCCTAGAAGACCAATACACGCATGTTCTGCTCAGTCTACCATGCTCCCCAAACTACAGCTACCTCCCCAAATCTACCCACAACAGAGAGATAAGATCAGGGTCCTTAATAGGTCATGGCCCTGCTGGGTGTTTGATTCTTGCTCTGGCTGTCTGAGAATCAGCACTCAAGCCTCCTGAGACCAGTGGGAGGATGAGGACAGGAGGGGCAGGAGAATTAATGTCCAGGGAGACATCCTTGGCCTCCACCTGCTGTCCCTGGTGCCCACAAAGCCCAGGGCTGGCAAATCCTACCCTTCACACCTCCCCTAGCTCTGCCCCAAGCTATACACTCTTTGGGATAGGCATCTCTCTTTCAAGGTCAAGAGGAACAGGCTCGGTGCCTGTGGCTCAAGTGGCTAAGGCGCCAGACACATACACATGAGCTGGTGGGTTCGAATCCAGTCTGGGCCCGCCAAACAACAATGATGTCTGCAACCAAAAAAATAGCCAGGCATTGTGGCAGGCACCACGCCTGTAGTCCCAGCTACTTGGGAGGCAGAGGCAGGAGACTCACTTGAGCCCAGGAGTTGGAGGTTACTGTGAGCTGTGATGCCACAGCACTCTACCTAGGGTAACAGCTTGAGGCTCTGTCTCAAAAGAGAAACGATGCCTCAGAAAAGCACAGAAAGAGATGCCATTACCTGTTCATAGTATCTCACCAGTGTCTACTGGGCCCAAGCTGGCAGAACAGGTTCTGGCACCACAGCCCTCTTCTCACAGAGACAAGGGATAAAGATAGAAAGGGGAGAAGAGAAGCACAGGGTAAGGACTATGGATAAAATGCTGAGCACAAAGGCCCCTCTACACAAGGGCTGAGTGGAAGAGGTAAGGAGAAGCCTCCAGTCTCCACCCAGACAGTATCTCTGATCACTGCATAGTACCCCTTCTTGGGAAGTCCAGGCTCAGCTAGGTGTCAGCTCCAGAGACTTTAGTCCATTTTTCCCAAAATTGGCAGATAAAGCTAACCAAGTCAGGGTGCTAGAACTTGCAGAATGAGCCCGCTCCCTACCAAAGACAGGAGAAACACAATGCCCTGGAGGTCCACAGGAAGACTATGCCTCCGACTGTGACCAGCTGCCACCCAGACTCCTCCTTGCCAAATCTATGTGTTCTGCTGGTTACAGAAAAGGCCAAAGACCAAGGCCTTTGCTTGGAATGGGCCCAGAGCTCTCCATGTTGCCTGGGTTGGCTGAGGAGTGGCATCACTTAAAGCAACCCAAGGCACAGTGGTCACTGGAGCCACCCTCTGAGCCTAGCATAGCATGGTGGGGGTTGTGGGGCCCCCTGTCCTCTCATGCCAAGTAAGCAGGAAGCTGTCCCCTCCACTCTGCACACCATGCTGGGAGCACAACCTCAGGGTTTGGAGGCCCCTGAAGGCTAGTACCAGTGCCCTCTTCCTGGACCATGGATCCCTGGACCTCAGGTGAGCAGTGCGATGGCCTACAGATGTGGGGCCTTGAGGTTCCTGTTCTTTTTGCCATACCATCTCTTTCCCACCCCCTACTTGGGCCCCCAGCCATGGCTCTCCATTCTATTACACTTGTTATCCTACAGGAAGGAAGGTCTCTGTGCCTGTGTCTCTCACAGGCCAGATTCAGAGCTCCTGAGGGCAGGGGCACTGTAGTTTCATGGGGTCAAGGGTTGCTAACCCAAGCCCAGCCTACACACAGCTGTGCTCTGAGGCAGGTGAGCACCACAACTGACAAAAAATATTCAGCTTCCAGGAATGTATGCTGAGAAAATAACCAGATAAAAGGTGAAGGGAAGAGGACAGGGATGCCCACCCTAGAGCTGTTTATATTATAAAACAGACACATTAGAAACAATTCAAAAACCAATAATAAAGTACTAATGGACAGAGAGTTAAGTGAATAAAAGGGGGAGGAAGGCAAAACATTAAACTTTAATTGAATACAGCAATTATTTCACAAACACAATCAATTATAAACCTGACTGAAAAATACACCCTTTTCACCCTGCCTGCACTGTCCTCAACCAAACCTGCTTCCCAGTACACAAGCAAGAAGCCCAACAGACAGGAAAATTTCAGCACACTTCCTACACCTCACCCACAAAGTTAACCAGATGGAGAAGTCTGCCCTTGCGCATGGGCAGGCAAAAAGACAGCTACCAGTGGAATAATCTCCTCTCTGTAGAAAGGCTTTTGCCACATATGACTTGCCCAGAAGATGAATTCTTTCATGTATCCCTGCCATAGTGGACAGACCTACCTGTGACTTCCGGCCTCCTGAGCTTTTCTCAAATACCTCCTCCATCGTAAATAGCTGCCAACAAAACTACAAGCACAGCAAGGGGGCTGGAAGTTTCTCACTGCTTCTCAGCAGAACCCCTTCGAGAATTATGGAGACCTCTGTTTTATTTAGGATAAAGCTCTGTGTCGAAGGCCAGACAATCCACACCTTCTCCTCCTCAGTTCTGGCTTGGCTCCTGAAGGGTAGCTCAGCCCAGGCTACCCCCCTGACAACTTGAGAAGCATCTGTCTCCCCAGCAGGCAAAGTAGGTGGCCTTGCCATCAGGCCATTGCACCTGGAAGACACATCATTACACACAGAGGCAAGCTTCAGACCTGTGCTGCACTGAACCTGTATAGACTCTAGACTCAGGAGGAATGCTGATCCACAGTACCTGCACCCCAAGTCCCAGTTCACTAATGCTGAGCCATGAGTCATCCCTGCTCCTGCTCATCTCTGCTGGTACTTAAAAAAATCAAACTGCACTAAACAATGTCTTACTAAGACATAACCATAAATGCCAAAATTTCAAAGATATGTACTATCTTGTCCAATAATGTCCAGTCAATAAAAAAATACAAACTATTAATAATATAATCCAAACTATAACTCAAAGGAACAAATTCTTTAACACTAAAATACAAACACAATGGCCCTA
Source organism: Galago senegalensis (assembly GCA_963575145.1). Classification (NCBI taxonomy): domain Eukaryota; kingdom Metazoa; phylum Chordata; class Mammalia; order Primates; family Galagidae; genus Galago; species Galago senegalensis. The sequence goes on from CAUYTI010085366.1 coordinate 7,301, forward strand.
AAACAATAGCCATGTTGGGGGGTGGGTCCCACTGTTAGTCCAATTACTATCTATATTATTATATACAAAACATGTCTACTTTCCTGTCTCTATACTCACTGTACTAATTTTCTTTTTTTTTTTTTTTTGAGACAGAGCCTCAAGCTATCCCCCTGGGTAGAGTGCCGTGGCATCACAACTCACAGCAACCTCCAACTCCTGTTCTCAAGCGAGTCTCCTGCCTCCACCTCCCAAGTAGCTGGGACCACAGGCACTGGCCACAACGCCTGGCTATTTTTGGGGAGGGGGGAGGTTTCAGCCATCACTGTTGTTTGGCAGGCCCAGGCTGGATTTGAACCCGCCACCTTAGGTGTATGTGGCTGACACCTTAGCCACTTAAGCCACAGGTGCTGAGCCTGTACTAATTTTCTTTTCTTTTTCTTTTTTTTTTAAGACAGAGTCTCATTCTGTCACCCTGGATAGAGTGCTATGGCATCACAACTCACAGCAACCTCCAACTCGTGGTCTTAATTAATTCTCTTGCCTCAGTCCCCCAAGCAGCTGGGACCACAGGTGCCCACTACAATGCCTAGCTACTTTTGTTGCAATTGTCACTGCTGTTCTAGCTGGCCACCCTCAGTATATGGGGCCAGCGCCCTACCCCTCCCCCAGCCACAGGTGCCACCACACTGTATTAACTTTCAAATAAAATATCTTATGATCCCAAAATTAATACTTTAAATCATAGCCATTATGACCATGTCAAAAAATGAAAATCCATAAATATAAACCCATAAACAAAAGTAAAAACTGATGGCCACTGTTATCCTAAATAACCACTACATACTAGACAAGTCCTGATGAAATCAAATAAGCCTATCTAAAAATTATTTATTCACTTCAGAAAATCTATTATCATAGATAAGACACTAGACTCCATTATACCAAAGACCCAGGACATGCTGTAAACTCCATAAACTATTACCTATAAATTTAGTCTAAATAAAAATACTGTAAAAATATAACCACTTTAGGCTTGGCACCTGTAGCTCACCAGCTAGGGCGCCAGCCACATACACTGGAGCTGGCAGGTTTAAAACAAGCCCAGGCTTACCAAACAAAAGTAATGACTACAACCAAAAAATAGCCAGGTGTTGTGGCGGGTGCCTGTAGTCCAAGATATTTCGGAGGCTGAGGCAACAGAATTGCTTACGCCCAAAAGTTTGAGGTTGGTCTGAGCTGTGATGCCACAGCACTCTACCGAGGGTGACAAAGTGAGACTCTGTCTAAAAAAGAAGAAAAAGAAAAAGAAACCATTTTAAAAAACAAAAAATACTTTAACCTTATAATCTATAAAGAGAAAGATCTATTTACTATATACTATGCTAGTTAATAACATTACTTATACTTTTACTATATAAATGTGAAAGTAACTCCCAAACAGAACAGCTCTTTAAAAAGGTACCTTTGCTGTTTGAAATTACTGACTTTTCTATAAATAAAAATAAAATTGTTAATCTATCATCCACTTTTCCGTTAATTAACTTAAATGACAGACTCAATGTAGACAACAACAGCCACACTCAGAAGAAAAAAAAGCACGAAGAAGAAACAGGTTCAGGAAGCTGTACTAACAAGCCTGAGGTGCAAGTGTCTTCAGACGGCTGGGACTTGCACCTTCCGAAGAAGCCACAGTAGTGAAGCGAGGTAGCCAGTGGGGGTTAATTGTGCCACCTGGGACAACGTACCAGCTTTGGGTCAAATACCTGGGAGTACTTTGTGTGCAGTGGCAAATCTGATACAGCAATCAGTCACCACCAGCGAATCTGAGGGGCGGGAAAAAGGGCACTATTTGTTGTGCTACTGTTGCGAGTTCTCTACAAGTATAAAACTATTGGAAGTAACTGACCTTTATTTTATTTTATTTTATTTTATTTTGAGATACAGTCTCAATCTGTCGCCCTAGGTAGAGTGCCATGGCTCACAGCAATCTCAAACTCCGGGACTCACGCGATCCTCCTGCCACACCCTCCGGAGCAGCTGGGACTCCAGGCGCCCACCGCCAAGCCCAGCCAGGAAGTAAATGACTTTTATAAACAACCCTGTCAACACCCTGTCAGTAAAGCACAGGACAAGCCCGACCCAAATCCAAATCACCACAGCTGTGGAACCACTTTGTGTGTAATGTCACTTTAGTGTAGAGAAGCCACTAAGTGGACATCACACCAGCGACCAAAGCAACCGGGATGGGGAGACCTCGGTGTGGACACCGTGCGCTCTCCGTTTCCATTTTCCACATGGAGTTCCCCTCCTGGGTCCCTAAACACCAGCTTCCCCTCAGCCAGCAGAGTGGGGACAGGAAGGTCGCACTCACGTTTGGGGTCCCTGAGCCTCGACGTCCCGAAGGCGTCGCGCTGAAGCCGTGGCCCTCATCCCCTCAGGTAGGGCGGCGCTGAGGAGTAGCTCTCAGCCCGGCGCACTGCGGGGCCGCGCCTCCTCTCACGTTGACCACGCCCCGGAGTCGCACGTTCCCTCACGCGGGCGGTACTGATGGTCCCCGCCTTCTCTCAGCCCGGCGCACTGAGGAGGCGGAGCCCAGTAGTCTCCCGCCGGCAGCCGCCGCGGGCTGGCAAACGGTTTGCTCCCTGCTAGCCTTGATGGGCACTGCAGCCTCGCAGCGCTCGGTTCCCTCGAGAGTGGGATGGGACCTCAGCTTCTGTTCATGTCCCACTACACCCCTTTTCCTGGAGCTGTACCCTTCCTAATCCCCAGGCTCTGTGGATGTTCCTGCACCTGTTGAGAAGAGCTTAGCGTATATAATTAATTTAATGATTTTGAGATCAGAGATGATCCCAGGATTACCCCGGGTGGGCCCAACATAATTGCAAGGGTCCTTGTAAGAAAGAGACCGGAGGCCACGCGGAGAGGACGCTCTGCTGCCGGCCCAGAGGTGGCGGCGCGGGGTCACAAGCCAAAGCCTGCGTGGCAGAGAGAGGACACAACTGCCCCTGACACGCAGAAGTCAGGCAGCGCAGCCAGCGCCTCGGCTTTAGACTCCTAACCTTCCAAAACTCTAAGAATTATAACAGACTTGTGGGTTTTAAGCCACTAAGTTTGTGGAAATTTGTTACAGTATTAGGAATCAACTATGACTGGCATTTGCTACTCATTCCATTAAAACAATAAAGTCACTATTATCTTTAAAACAACAGATAAAAGAATGAGGCTCTGCCATATTTCATCTCTTCCTTTTCTGCATGGTGTCTTGTAGAGTCTACGATCATTATCTCCACTTCTTCCCCTTAAGTTCCTAAAGACTGCTCCTCTTGTCCACCTTTCAACCAGAATCTGCCATGAAACTCCTCTCCTGAGTAACTTCAGTGGTGATTCGCCGATTATCACATCCAAATGATGCCCTTTAGTCATTAATTTTTCAGTCTCTTGGCCATATTTGAGATTTCTGCCACGCTTTCCTTTCAAAGGGACCTCGTCTCCCTTGACTTCAGCTCACTGTTCTCTTCTTACTTTTCTTCTTACATTCCCAGTCAGGATTTGTGGCCCCACCATGCATTTCTTACAGCTCAAGTAAGAAATTTTGAAGCCATCGTTGGTTTCTCACAAGGACCCCTCAACCCTCAAGAGAATTCTAGCTCATGCTCTGTTTAAATTGCATTTTCTTCTTTATGTCATCTCTTCCAATGACTAGAATAAGCTTCATATTTTATCATCTGTTTTATTGCAATAACCTATTCATTTCCTGACTCCAGCCTGATCTTGAACTTCCATTTTCCCCTCTCCTGCAAGGGTAATTTCTCTAAATATTCTCTAAATCTGATCATGTTACTTTCTGTGTTGAAATCTGTTGGCATTTCCCCATCGCTTTCAAATGAGTATTTCATCTTTTCTTAGACCTACCAAACACTATAGTTCAAGAGTGACAACTTAGGATTTTGATTCAGATATCTATCTCATATCAGTTCCATCAAGGAATTAGCTCAAACACAGTGGATACATTAATTAACCTCAATTTTTCATCTATAAAATAGGGATAAACAAAATCTCAGAGACTTGATCAATATTAAATGAATTAAATTTTTTAAAGAGAAAGGATGCAGGTATCGTTATTATTATCTTTAGGAAATAATGAGAAGCATAAATGGAGACCTAGGTAGCACGTCCTTCCTTGAGGTATGAGGCAGATACAGACAGGTCTTAAAAGCTTTCTGGCAATAGTGATGGCAAACCATTAGCATTTGAGCATCATATTTTCTAGGCATTCCTTTCTAGGCACTCACTAAACATGTATTTATCAAGGGCCAGTCACTTTTTATACAATGATACTGAATAGTAAACAGAATGCTAAAGCTCCTTCCTCCAGAGCTTACTTTCCAGTGGAAAATATAAACAATGACAAGAAAAGTAGTGAGTACATTATGTTACATAGAGATAATATATAAGAGAAAAATACACGGGAAAGAGGACATATCCAATATTGACAGGGAAAAAAAGATTAATTTTTAGATTAGATAGATAAGGAAAATGCCAGTAAGAAAGTGAGTTGACCTAACATGGAAAGGGAGTGAACAGTCCTGCCATTCTTTTCTTTCAGAGCATAAGTCTCCCTTGGGTGTGAAGGGAGCCTCACACATGTAAGGAACAGCAGAGAGGTCTATGTGGCTAAAGCTGAAAAGACCACATGAGAGTGACAGACTATGTCACAGACCTCAGAAATCAAAATAGGGACTTTGACTTTTACTCTCAATATGATAGGAAGGCATGTCATAGGAAATTTATTGAGAATTTTGGTCTTACTTGAATTTTCTTTTATTGAAAATTTGGGCTCAGCACCTGTGGCTCAAGTGGCTAAGGCGCCAGCCATGTACACCCAAGGTGGCAGGTTTGAATCCAGCCCGGGCCCACCAAACAACAATGACGGCTGCAACCAAAAAAAAAAAAAATAGCCAGGAGTTGTGGCGGGCGCCTGTGGTCCCAGCTACTCGGGAGGCTGAGGCAGGAGACTCGCCTGAGGCCAGTAGTTGGAGATTGCTATGAGCTGTGCTGCCACGGCACTCTACCCAGGGCAACAGCTTGAGACTCCTGTCTCAAAAGAAAAAAAAAGAAAATTTGAACCATTCATATACACACATAAAGGAATACACATGTTCTTTTAGTTGGGGATTTTTTTTATTAAATCATAAAGAGGTAGATCATGTATACATTAATGCATTTATGGGGTACAATGTGCTGCTTTCATATACAATTTGGAATGCTCACATCGTACTGGTTAATTGGGAATATCTTTTAAAGGAAAAAAAAGAAATGAAATCTGGTATAAAGGTAGTATAACATCATATTCCTTATGTGTTTGACAATCTATTTAATATTTTATATATGCATTTTGTTTTGTTTGTGCTCTAATATTGATATGATCATTGTTCATTGACAGGGTAAAAAAAAATTGTTAAGATAATTTAATACATGTATGTAGATGCCCCTTGGTATCCATGAAGGACTGATTCTAGGACCTCCATGGATACCAAAATCCAAGGATGCTCAAGACCCTTATTTTAAAATAGTGTAGTATTTGCATACAACCTTTAAATCATCTCTAGATTACTTATAACACCTAACACCTATGATTACTTTAATACCTAGCACCTATAATTATCTATTTATAATGTAAATGCTATGTAAATAGTTGTTACACTGGGTTCTTCAGAGAGTTGTTACACTGGGTTCTTCAGAGAACAATGACAAGAAAAAAATCTGTACATGTTCAGTAGAGATGCTTTGTTTTCCAAATATTTTTGATCCATGTTTGGCTGAGTCCACAGGTGCAGAACCTACAGATGTGGAGAGCCAACTGTACATTGTTCCACATATTCATTTTATACATTTTTAAAATGCATTCATTTTGTTGCCCTCATAGAGTGCTGTAGTGTCACGGCTCACAGCAACCTCCAACTCCTGGGCTTAGGCGATTCTCTTGCCTCAGCCTTTTGAGTAGCTGGGACTACAGGCACCCGCCCCAATGCCCGGCTATTTTTTTGTTGTTGCAGTTTGGCCAGGGCGGGGTTTGAACCCGCCACCTTTGGTATATGGGGCTGGCACCCTACTCACTGAGACACAGGCACCGCCCAAATGTGCTTTTTTTATTGATTGCAAGGACATGTCTTACCAAGACTTCTCTTTATTTTGTTATTTTCCTTTTCCTTCCTAAAATGCTATTATTTTTTTTTACTGTTATACTTTTAGGAGCTTTTAGATGTAATCAAATTTGTCACACTGTGCCTTTCTATTTTCTTTATTTACCTCGATGGGTAGAGAACTCCTTCACCACCCTAGAATGTTTCCCTATTTTTTCTTATGGCCATGGTTTTGTTTTTTTATATATAGTACTAGAATTTATATTGGTATATTATATTATATATTATATATATATATATTAGTATATTATATTATATTACTAGTATGGCATGAGAGTTAACTCTTCACCTACATGGCTGGTAACCCCTATCACTCTAACCTGAGGTGAGCCTCATGAGGACAGGGCCTAGAGCAGGCTGGGAGATGGGGATGTACTTACTATCTGACCATCTAGCACTGCCTGAGAGGGACCATCCCCATGGTCCCACCTGTTTTTGTATGCTTTTCAATTACACATTGAGCCATAAAGATGGTAACTTCGTTTGAATCTTTCCACAGCAGGTAGGATGAGTGCTTTGTAAATATTTGTGAAATGAACAAACTAACTAAACTGACATCCCATTTTCATAAAATTGGTAAATATAAGCAAAGATGCCAAGCTCTGTAGTTGGTGCTGGCAATTGAACAGCACCTCCAGGTACCTGGTTCAAACTCAGGCAATTGTAACATAGTGTTACAAATACTAACAAGGAGACAACCATAGGGTATATGAGGATGCTCACTTGCCCACATGCCCATCTCAGAGCAGGTGGTGTGTGGGCTAGGCTGGCATTGGCAGCCCTTGACCCAGAGAAATCAGACCCTGACCCTGCTCTCAGGAGCTCTTTTGTACAAGACCTTTTGTATAAGCAAAAAAAAAAAAAGAATCTCATCTTACCTTTTTTTTTTTTTTTGGAGACGGAACCTCAAGCTATCCCCCTGGGTAGAGTGCCATGGCATCACAGCTCATAGCAACCTCCAACTCCTGGGCTCAAGCGAATCTCCTGCCTCAGCCTCCCAAGTAGCTGGGACCACAGGCGCCCGCCACAACGCCCGGCCATTTTTTTTGTTGCAGCCATCATTCTTGTTTGGCGGGCCTGGGCTGGGGATTCAAACCCGCCACCTTAGGTGTATGTGGCTGGTGCCTTAGCCGCTTGAGCCACAGGCACCGAGCCATCTTACCTTAAAAGATAAATATAGATTCAGGGTGAAGGGATGGTCATCTATAATTCGGGCAAATGGAAATCAGAAAAAAACAGGTGTTGCAATTTTATTAACAGATACCATAGGCTTTAAACCAACAAAAGTAAGGGAAGATAAGGATGGTCACATCACATTTGTTAAGGGCAACACTCAACATGATGAAATTTCAATTATTAACATTTATGCACCCAACCAGAATGCACCTCAATTTATAAAAGGGACTAACAGACACGAGCAACTTGATTTCCTCCAGTACCATAATAGTTGGAGATTTTAACACTCCTTTGGCAGTGTTGGATAGATCCTCCAATAAGAAATTAAGCAAAGAATTATAGACTTACACTTAACCATTCAACAATTAAATTCAACAGACATCTACAGAACATGTCATCCTAACAAAACTGAATACACATTCTTCTCTTCAGCCCATGGAACATCCTCCAAAATTGATCACATCTTAGGTCACAAGTCTAACCTCAGCACATTTAGAAGAATAGAAATAATTTCTTGTATTTTCTTGAACCATCATGGAATAAAAATTGAACTCAGTAACAACAGGAATCTGCATACTCATACAAAATTATGGAAACTAAAATAACCTCATGCTGAATGATATCTAAGTCATAGATGAGATTAAAAAGGAAATTACCAAATTTTTGGAACAAAACAATAATGAAGACACAAATTACCAGAACTTCTGGGATACTGCAAAGGCAGTCCTAAGAGGGAAATTTATAGCATTGCAAGCCTTCCTCAAAAGAACAGAAAGAGACAAAGTCAACAACTTAATGGAACATCTCAAACAACTAGAAAAGGAAGAACATTCCAACCCCAAACCCAGCAGAAGTAAAGAAATAACTAAAATTAGAGCAGAATTAAATGAAAATGAAAACAAAAGGATTATATAACAGATCAATAAATCAAAAAGTTGGTTTTTTGAAAAGGTCAATAAAATAGATAAACCTTTGGCCAACCTAATCAGAAATAAGAGAGTAAAATCCCTAATTTGATCAATCAGAAATCATAAAGGCCAAATACCGACAGACTCCTCAGAAATTCAAAAAAATCCTTAATGCATATTATAAAAAACTCCATTCTCAGAAGTATGAAAATCTGAAGGAAATAGACCAATACTTGGAAACATGCCACCTTCCTAGAGTTACCCAGAAATAAGTGGAAATGTTGAACTCGCCTATACCAAGTTCTGAAACAGCATCAACCATAAGAAATCTCCCCAAAAAGAAAAGCCTGGGACCAGATGGCTTCATATCAGAATTCTACAAAATCTTTAAAGAAGAAATAGTACCTACATTACTTACCTTTTCCAAAACATAGAAAAAGAAGGAATAGTCCCCAACATAGTCTATGAAGCAAATATCACCCTGATCCCAAAACCAGGAAAAGACCCAACAAGAAAATAATATTACAGACCAATATCTTTAATGAATATTGATGCAAAAATATTCAATAAGATCCTAGCAAACAGAATCCAGAAATACATCAAACAAATTATACATCATGACCAGGTGGGTTTCATCCCAGAGTCCCAAGGATGGTTCAATAAATTCAAATCTATAAATATAATACATCACATAAACAAAATAAAAAATAAAGACCATATGATTTTCTCAATTGATGCAGAAAAAGCTTTTGATAATATCCAGCATCCTTTCTTGATCAGAACACTTAAGATATAGAAGGAACATTTCTTAAATTGATAGAAGCCATCTACAGCAAACCCACAGCCAATATCGTGTTGAATGGAGTAAAATTGAAATCATATCTACTCAGATCAGGAACCAGGCGAGGTTGTCCATTGTAGCCACTGCTTTTCAAAATTGTAATGGAAGTCTTAGCCATCACAATCAGGCATGAGAAGGCAATCAAGGGTATCCAAATAGGATCAGAGGAGATCAAACTATCACTCTTCACAGATGATTTGATTGTATATCTGGAAAACCCCAGGGACTCAACTACAAAACTCCTAGAAGTGATCAAGGAATACAGCAGCATCTCAGGATACAAAATCAACACTCACAAATCTGTACCCTTTATATATATGAACAATAGTCAAAGTGAAAAAAACAATCAAGAACTCTATTTCCTTTACAATAGTGCCAAAGAAGATGAAATATCTGGGAGTGTACCTAACCAAGAATGTGAAAGATCTCCATAAAGAGAACTCTGAAACTCTGAAAAAAGAAATAGCTGAAGATGTTAACAAATGGAAAAATATGCCATGCTCATGGCTGGGAAGAATCAACATTGTTAAAATGTCTATACTTCCCAAAGCAATCTGCAGATTTAATGCAATCCCTATTAAAGTACCTCTATCATACTTTAAAGACCCAGAAAAATTAGTACTTCATTTTATATGGAAACAGGAAAAAACATCAAATACCAAAGACATTACTCAGAAATAAAAACAAATCAGGGGGTATCATGCTACCAGACTTCAGATTATACTGTAAATCTATAGTGATCAAAACAACATGGTACTGACACAAAAATAGAGAGGTAAATGTATGTAACAAATTGAAAACCAAGAGATAAACCCAAGAATTGAAAACCAAGAGATTATCAAAGCTTATCATCATTTGATCTTTGATAAGCCTATCAAAAATATAAATTGGGGGAAAGATTCCCTATTTAACAAATAGTGCTGGGTAAATTGGCTGACAACTTGTAGAAGACTGAAACCGGACCCACACCTTTCTCCTCTCACAAAAATTGACTCTCACTGGTTAAAGGACTCAAACTTAAGACATGAAACTATAAAAATTCTTGGAGAGAGTGCAGGGGAAACATTTGAAAAAATTGGCCTGGGAGAATACTTTATGAGGAGGACCCCCGGGGCAATTGAAGCAACATCAAAAATACATTTCTGGAATCTGATCAAACTAAAAACCTTCTGCATTGCCAAGAACACAGTAAGTAAAGAAAGTAGACAGCCCTCAGAATGGGAGAGGATTTTTGCAGGTTATATTTCTGACAAAGGTCTAATAACCAGAATCCACAAAGAACTCAAACTTATTAATAAGAAAAGAACAGGCTCGGCGACTATAGCTCAACTGGCTAAGGCGCCAGCCACGTACACCTAAGGTGGCGGGTTCGAATCCCCAGCCCAGACCCGCCAAACAACAATGACAGCTGCAACCAAAAAAAAAAAAAATAGCCGGGCGTTGTGGTGGGCGCCTATGGTCCCAGCTACTTGGGAGGCGGAGGCAAGAGACTCGCTTGAGCCCAGGAGTTGGAGGTTGCTGTGAGCTGCAATGCCACAGCATCTACCCAGGGCGACAGCTTGAGGATCTTTCTCAAAAAAAAAAAAAAAAGAAGAAAAGAACAAGTGATCCTATTTCATTGTGGGCAAGAGACATGAACAGAAGCTTCTCTGAAGAAGACAGGCTCATGGTCTACAGACACATGAAAAAAAAGTTCACCATCTTTAATCATCAGAGAAATGCAAACCAAAACCACTTTGAGATATCATTTAACTCCAGTAAGAGTAGCCCACATCACAAAATCCCAAAACTATAGATGTTGGTGTGGATGAAGAGAAAAGGGAACCTTTCTACACTGCTGGTGGGAATGCAAGCTAGTATGTTCCTTTTGGAAAGAAGTTTGGAGAACACTCAGGGATGTAAATGTAGACCTGCCTTTTGATCCTGCAATTCTTCTACTAGGTGTATATCCAAAAGACCAAAAATCAATTGGCAACAAAGATATATATACCAGATTGTTCACTGCAGCTCAATTCATAATTGCCAAGTCTTGGAAGAAGCCCAAGTGCCCATTGACCCATGAATGGATCAATAAATTATGGTATATGTATACCATGGAATACTATGCAGCATTAAAAAAAAGATAGACTCGGCACCTGTGGCTCTAGTGGCTAAGGCACCAACCATGTACACCCAAGGTGATGGGTTCGAATCCAGCCCAGGCTCACCAGACAATGATGGCTGCAACCAAGAAATAACCAGGCATTGTGGTGGGCGCCTGTGGTCCCAGCTACTTGGGAGGCTGAGGCAGGAGACTCGCTTGGGCCCAGGAGTTGGAGGTTGCTGTGAGCTATGATGCCTCAGCACTCTACCCAGGAGGACAACTTGAGGCTCTGACTAAAAAAAAAAAAAATGGAGACTTTACCTCTTTTACATTTACATGGATGGAAATGGAAAATGTTCTTCTTAGTAAAGTATCTCAGGAATGGAAAAAAATATCCAATGTACTCAGTACTGCTATAAAACCAATTTATAATCACTCACACTTTCATATGAGAGATGAATCACAACTATAGCCCAGGAAGAAGGAGGAAGTGGAGGGAGATGGGAAAGGAGGGAGGGTTAATGGTGGGACCACACGTATGGAGCATATTGCAAGGGTACAAGTCAAATCTATCAAGTATTGAACACAAATGTCTTAACACTGTGATTAAGTAAATAAGGTGAAAGGTATGTTAATTAGTAGGATGTAAGCACTCCAATTTGTACAAATAATCAACACATTGAATCCCACAAAGGCATAAATGTATTCATGATCTATGTATATATGACTTAATAAAAAAAAGACCAATTAATCTTGTCTTGGCTCTTAGAAATTTTTCATGAGACCTTTGTTCTCCTGTTATATCTTCTATCATTCAGTGGACTCCCATAACAAATGTCAGTCTTTCTCCATGCATGTGACTCAAGCTCTTTGGTGACACATATTGAAACAAAATATTTGATATGCAATTGCAACATAGGCATTATAACTTTCAGAGAGTCTGGGTGGCATCAGGTAGGCCATACACATCAGTTCGAGCATGGGTCCTCAGCCAGGCAGGGACACTGTGGGCATCTGAAAACCACTAGTCATGACCAGTGGGAACATGTTAGACTCATTAAGAACCAGGAGAACCTGTGAGTCTGGGTGTAAGGAGAGCTGAGGCCAGGCGCCACTGGGCTTCTGGTCACCTTTACAAGGGGCACTTTTTATTGATAATCCACATTATCCAGTAGAATATTTTATCATCACTGAGTTCAAAGTCTCAAAGTCAAAATGAAACAAGAGACTTGGGCCACAGGGATGAGATTTACTGTAGCTGATAATGGGTCTTTCACTTGGCTAATCATGGGCAAACTCCAGGATTCATGATGAATTAGTCCACCGTGGAACAAAAAGGAGGGTGTCTAAGATTCATATCAGGCCACTACTAACCCCAACACAGGAGGTGGCCTCTTCCTTGCCACTTCTCTGGGAACAAGACCAAGAGCTGCCCTGGGACAGGTTAAGAAAGTTCTCTTTTCCAAGGGCAGGATAGGGACAGGTGGTAAAATGAGAGGAAATTTAAAAGTGAATGACAAGCCTCCACCACCTGGGGGAGCCAAACATACATAAAGAAGAAACAGGGCTCCAGGGTACCTGTGGGTTCAGATTACCCTGAGGATGAAGCTGTAAGATGACATAAAAGCACAACATAAACCCAGACTCTTATCCAGGCTCAGGTTTCTGATGGATTTTCTTTCCAGGAAGGCTTGCTGAACTTCGTGGACTTGCATAGCCTTAACCCTAAGATTAACCCCCTAAGCCTAAATTTAACCCAAACCCTAACCCTACAGCCACAGGAACCTTGGATGCCCCTGTGCTCTCCTACCCCTTCCCCATGGGCTTGTGGCTCTGCCACAAAAAGTACATCACCCACCATCCTGAGCCACTCATCCTCCTTTCCCCAAGATGTGGCACCACATTGGGCTGACCCTGGTGTTTTGTGGCTACACTATTAACCATCCTGCTATTGATTGTGTGCAATTGGTATTTTATATGGCATCTGGGTTTTTCATTTGTTTGTTTGTTTGTTTTTAGACAGAGTCTCACACTGTTGCTCTGGGTAGAGTGTTGTGGCAACCTCAAACTCTAGGGCTTGAGCAATCCTCTTGCCTCAGCCTTCTGAGTAACAGGAACTATAGGCACCTGCCACCATGCCAACCAGATGACAGGGTCCTACTCTTGCTCAGTCTGGTCTTGAAATTGTGAGCTCAAGCAATCCACCTGCCAAGGCCTCCCAGAGTGTTAGGATTACAGGCATGAACCACCATGCCTGGCCCATCCTTCTTTTTTTTTAATCAGAGTTTAAGTTCCTCTGGGAAATGATATAAGACACAGGATCCCAGGAGGGAAATCATGAGCTTTCGGGGTCTGAAGCTGAGAAGACCCTTCATTTTCTCCACACAGGATCAGACCTGCTTGCAGAAGAGGGCTCCTACCAGTGAGGACCCCAGACATAGTCCTTTCTTAGTGAATGTAAAGGGCAGTTGCTAGGCTCTGTAGCAATCCAGAAACTAAGCCACAACACAGTGGACTGTGGGTTCCTCCTTAAATAGAAACCTTACCTGAGTACCTGGGATCTGGCAGACAAAGGGAGAGAAGGGCTGCAACAATTACACACACACAGTGTTCTGACCCATGAGAGATGATACAATGCCAGCCAAAGCTAACAGGCACCTTCTCGAGCCCAAGAGTCAGGAGAGAATGGGGAGTGTTTGCAAATGGGTATGGGGTTTCTTTGGGCAATGAAATGTTCTAAAATTAGATTGTGGTAATGGTTGCACAGCTCTGTGAGTATACTAAAAATCACTGGACTTGTCAAATGGGTGAAATGTCTGGTATGTATATTATATTTTCAAAAATCTGCTTAAAACATATGTGAAATATTCATGAACTTTGCTTTACATACAAGGTTGGATGACCCCCTGAGTCATTTATTTGTGCCTTTGTGCTTGTCATTGATTCTAGTCCTGTGTAGGTAACTGCAGGTTTTATTTCCTTTCTGATCCAAGAATAGTTGGGAGAAGGGTCTTGCTATAGGTTTTGGCCACGACCCAACCAGCTGAGTTAACACACCCACAGCCATCTTTTCTCTCTCTGAGACATACAGAGTGAAGGGCTTGGCCAAGTCTGGTAGCCCCAGTGCAGGGGCAATCATCTGGGAGAAGGCACATTCTTGTTCTCCTCCCCATTCTAAGAACTCTCCATCCTCTCCTTTAGTTGTCTCATACAAGGGTTTGGCCAAGATGGCAAAGTTGGGGATCCAAAGGTAACAGAAACCTACTGTGCCTAAGAATTCCTAAACTTGCTTTTGGCTTGTGGTGGTGGGGAGGGAATTAATGACTTGCCTCCGTTCCATGCCTAGATTCCTCTCCCCCTGCTGGATAGTAAATCCTAGATAATGTACTTGCCACTGGCAAATCTGGGCCTTCCATTTAGATACTTTATAGTCATATACCTCTAGATGTCCTAAAAGACAGTTCATGGCTCAGGCACAGCCCTCCAGGGTAGGGTGTCCTAAAAGGAGGTCATCAACATACTGGAGCAGCACACACACTAATTCTTTAGCCAGAAATTTCTGGAGATCATGAGCCAGTGCTTCTCCAAAAATCATGGGTGAGTTGTTAAACCCCTATGGCAACCTGGTCCATGTGTACTGGATTACAGTTCCCGTGTCTAGTCTCTCCCACTGGAAAGCAAACAGCCTCTGGCTTTCCACAGCCATCCTTATACAGAAAAAGGCATCTTTTAAGTCCAGGCAAGTGAACCACTTGACTTCTGCTAGCAGCAGACTCAGCAGAGTATATAGAGGCACAGTAGGATGCAGTGTTACAATTACACCATTTACTGGGAAATTCTCATTTAAGTTCTAATTTTTCCTTAGGTATCTATATAGACACAACAGATAATATTTAATACTGCACAAATTTTTCTAGTGTAGCCAACAGGCGACCTTTGCTGAGTCTTAAGGCTTCAGAGCAAATATAACTACTGTATATAATTCTATACTCCTTGGCCAGTCTCTTAGTCCCATTTAACAGATCAGTTTAGTAAAACAGTTATGTCTCATTTTATGAGTTGACATTGCAGACAAGGCAGGGATTTAATACAGGTGGGCCACAGCCTCTTTTCTCCTTAAACCATTTTTCTCTCTCCAATTTCTCTCTTTACCTAAGACAAATTATAGAAGAACTTAGTTGCCAAAATAAACTGTACCTTTGATATACTGGGTCTGATTATTTACATAAAATGCAACAAGAATAATTATTAGCCATCTAGGCTCTCCTTCCCTTTAATATTGGCTTTGCTGAAACCTTTTTAAAGAAATCTCAGGTTTGACTTGAAAGCCTCCCACAAGCCCAGGTTCATCTGTGCCATTAGATACCTGTATGCGTTGGGCAAATTCCTCTTCTCTTGAGGTCCCCAAGCACATTTGGATTCCTGGACCTGTCAGAAAGTGACCTTTGTTACTTACCACAGATCAGGAAATGTTATTGATGGGTATCTGGCCAGTTTTTCCAAAGGATTTTTTTTTATTGGCCTTATAAAGTCAACCTTAATTCCTTAAGGCAGTCTGGACATCTCTGGAAATGCTATTCCAGTCAAAGTCTTGGTAAAATAACCAGTGCTTTCATCATATCCTATAGAACAAAACAGATTGTTATTGAACTTATGCAAATAACTGTATTGTCAGAAATTAAGAATACTTACAAATGGCTTTCAAATTCCAGAGAAATTAAGGAGAGAGAAAGAATAATACACATTTCAAATTCTGCCCATAAGTACATACATTGCTTGAAAAGCTACAAATAGCTCAAAAGACAGAAAATTATTTTCTTAACTTCTGGAAAGCAGAATACAGAAAGAATCAGCAATATTTCAAACAAAAAGCCATAACCAACTAGCCCAGTTCCATATAACCGATTTCTATTCTGTTTGAAGTTAGGTTAGCAATACTCATAGACATGTTAACTGTCCAATCAAAGTTCTAAAAGTGTACTTTTAGTCCAAAGTTACCCAATTTCCAAAGACATCAGGAAATTGAATTTGAAAGAATTTGTCAGCCTCACTTAATATTTCCTTTCTTTTCAGATGAATTAAAATTATTACCAACAATATACATTAGGACAGGCTCGGTGCCTGTGGCTCAAGCAGCTAAGGCTCCAGCCACATACAAGGGATCTGGCAGGTTCGAATCCAGCCCAAGCACACCAAACAATGACGGCTGCAACACAAAAAAATAGCTGGGCATTGTGGCCGGTGCCTATAGTCCCAGCTACTTGGGAAGCAGAGGCAGGAGAATTGCTTGAGCCCAAGGGTTGGAGGTTGCTGTGAGCTGTGATGCCACAGTACTCTACCCAGGGTGACAGCTTGAAGCTCTGTCTCAAAAAATAAATAAATAAATTATACATTAGGACAGACTAATGTTTTATAATACTGGAAGATACATATAACCATAACCCACACTAAATTAATCACCATTTCATATTTGACAATGTTTCCTATACATTTTCAATAAATCAAATAAGTCTAATTTTCTCAGGTGTTCAGTGGTCTTAGTATTTCAAAAAGACCAAATTTAGAGTTGTAGGTTTCTGTTTATTTTTGTTTGTTTGTTTGTTTTGCAACTGCCATTGTTGTTTAGCTATCCCAGGCCGGGTTTGAACTCTCCACCCTTGGTGCATGTGGCCAGCACCACAACCACTGTGAGTTTTGATTTTGGAAGTTTTGTCAAGTTTCAAAGGCTTAAAACATTTGTTCAAATAAAATTACAAGCCAAAGATTTTAAAGGAAATACATAGTCTAGTGGACCACATGTAAACTCCTTCACAAATTCCCTTTTATGAGCTTTATTTAACCTGCACAGACAATCTACAAACATTCTAAACTTTCTTTAACTTTTTCTCTGCTTCTCACTTTCTTAAACAACCATTCTGTTTCAGGAAAAAATTTATCACACAAGAATCGTTCCTTACATAATATCATTTTCCTTTCTGTATAATTTCTCTTACTCTCAAAAACCAACTTTTCGGCTCAGCACCTGTGGCTCAAGTGGCTAAGGTGCCAGCCACATACACCTGAGGTGGCAGGTTTGAATCCAGCCTGGGCCTGCCAAACAACAATGATGGCTGCAACCAAAAAATAGCCGGGCACTATGGTGGGCGCCTGTGGTCCCAGCTACTTGGGAGGCAGAGGCAGGAGACTCGCTTGAGCCCAGGAATTGGAGGTTACTGTGAGCTGTGATGCCACAGCACTCTACCCAGGGTAAAAGCTTGAGGCTCTGTCTCAAAAAAAAAAAAATAAAATAAAAACAACCAACTTTTCACAAAACAGGATCACAGTTTACTATAAAGTTAATTATTCACTTGGCTAAACTATTAATGAGATGGTTTAAAAGGCAAGAATCTTATTCTTTAACAAAGACTTAGTTTCCCAAACAATTTAAACAACAAAATTATTACCTTTTACAAATGAGAGACTTTTATTTAAAGCATAACAGAATCCAACTTTTTATTGAACACATTACAAAAAAGATTTAGTCAAAAAGACCAAAGCCCATGTCATCATCAGATTCCTCAGATTCTTCTTTCTTTGCTTCCACTTTCTTCTCCTCAGCTGGGGCAGCAGCAGTGGTGGGGGCAGGACCTCCCACTGGTGCAGCACCAGCTGCTGGTGCAGGTCCACCAGCCCCTACATTACAGATGAGGCTACCAATGTTGACATTGACCAGGGCCTTTGCAAACAAGCTAGGCCAAAAAGGTTCAACATTTACACCAGCTGCTTTAATGAGGGCATTTATCTTATCCTCTGTGAAGGTCACCTCATCATCATGCAAAATGAGGGCTGAGTAAATGCAGGCGAGCTCTGAGATGGAGGCCATGGCGCAAGCAAGTACTGATACAGTGCTGCCGGGCATGGTGCTGGTCTCCAGAAGAAGTGAGGGCCTCACCCCAACATGGCCTTAGCTTCCTCGGAAGAACCGAGCACCTTGGCAGCAGCTGAGGAAAGAGAATCCAAATGAGAGATATTTTATAAAATATAACATTGATACAGGATTTTCCCACTTAGGGCTGGACAGGGAACCCCCATTTTTCAGTCTTAGGTGAACCCAGAACTCAGACTTTCATCTCTAGGCACAAACATGTTGCAGGCCACACCCTCGGAGCTCTTGCAAGGTCATGAACAAAGCAGCCTGAAATATTTTGGATGGCCCCACCCTGAGTAGGGAGCATATACTTTAATCCCCTCCAGGGCTAATTTTTTTTACCCCTAGACAAAAGACCCATGCAGGAGACCTCCAACTTGAGCCTCCTCCCCCCTGCCAGTACCTTTGGTGCTCTTCACGCTCTCTGCATGCCCCTCCATCCAACAAAATCCCATTTTATCACTGGTCTGCAGCCTGTGGGCTCAGTTCTCAAATCCTCCAAACCAAGGACTCACTGAAGAAATTCCAGTAACGGCTCGGCGCCTATAGCTCAACCAGCTAAGGCGCCAGCCATATACACCTAAGGTGGCGGGTTCGAATCCCCAGCCCAGACCCGCCAAACAACAATAATGGCTGCAACCAAAAAATAGCCAGGTGTTGTGGCGGGCGCCTGTAGTCCCAGCTACTTGGGAGGCGGAGGCAGGAGACTCGCTTGAGCCCAGGAGTTGGAGGTTGCTGTGAGCCGTAATGCCACAGCACTCTACCCAGGGGGACAGCTTGAGGCTCTGTCTCAAAAAAAAAAAAAAGAAATTCCAGTAACAAAACCACAACACCGTCATCCTTTCTGATGTCTTTTCATTTTTCCCCTAAGTCTCACCTGGCCACATGGCCACCAAAGACTAGACCTGTGTCTGAGACAAAAAGCAGAAAATCTAGAACTTCCAGTTTCTCTCAGAATAGCCAGGGGGCAAAGTTGAAGCAGGGAAGAAGAGACCACTAGCACAATCATTTCACCCTATGAAGGGGGGGGACAAAACCCCACCTATTGTTACCTATCTCAGTCATTCTCCACGCACTCACATGCACACCATTCCAAACCATTTCTTAACCTGGGCAGCCTCGATTTCCCCTGGAACTGCCACTTAGCTATAGAAGGCAAAGTAACACTCCCCTAGGCCCTGTGAAGGTAGGTTCAACTCCACCCTCAGAGTTCTCTCAGTCACACCACATCCACACACTCTCAAACACCTCTCACCAGACTTCTCTTGGAAATCTAATGCCCCAGGGGTTGATCAGACCCCTGCTTCCACCCAAATGGTGGGAACCCCAGATCAATCATACCTTGCCTTAGACATCTCCCTGTGTAGGTACCTGTCCTGGCATGCCAGTTCCTCCCAGTGTATGACTCCTTGAAGATCCACTAAGGGTGGATCAAGGTATCCACACAGGGACATCAAACTACCTCCCTGGTGTGCTCAGTGGTTCACGTTGTCCACACTGATCAAGGCCCCCCCCCCCCACATGGGTGTTCAGAGGATTGGCAGCAACTACCAGGTGTATCTGAGCCTGTTCTCTCCTTGGGTAGTCAGGGAACCAAAAATGTAGGAAGATGAGGCCTAATGGAGAGAAAAAGCACCCAAATACCATGTTTATAAGAGGAAAGGCTTTATTCAGCCAGGAGCTTATGGCATAGAAGAATTCCAAATGGTCATACTCCCAAAATGGCTGGATCTTTCCCTTTTTATCTACAGTCAAAAGGTTCCAACCCATAGGCACCTTTTTCATTGGCCAGTTTGAATTAAGTGGAAGATGATATTCCAGCCTCCCACAGAACTACAGGGTGTCACAGAAGTGGAAATTTCCAAGTTCCAGGAATTTAAGTTTACAAATTCCCCAGAGGACCCTGCAGGTATATCCTGTGGTCTCCTTGAGACCTGTTCTCCTAGACCTCACCCTTCTCCAGTATCCTCTCTCAGAATAAGCAGCAGCTGAGGCCTGGAAGTTTTAGGACAAAGACTTGACTAGCCAAGGTTTCACCTTCCCTGGGGTGGGACTCTGGATAAAGGTCACTGAGAAGGATCCCTGCAGAGGCAGGATGTGCTTATCAGTGAGAGTTCCACTGTGAAGGAGGTTGGAAAAGATAGTGTGCATGTGTAGGATGTGCTGGGAACAGTGCAAACACCAGATCTCATTCAGAAAGAAACATGTCTCTAGGGGAGATAAGAGGAACATGCTTCTTTCCCCCCAGTTTTTGGTATGGCATGACATCGCCTGTCTGCCAGCAAGGTTCTGAGAGACATTTGTATGCATGGCCTGAGTGCATCCCAATTCTTCAGTTTAACATAAAAGTAGTGTCTAAGTAGTTAAAGAATAACTTAGCTATAGTGGTTGAAGAGTAGCTGAGTTAAAGTGGTTCCAGTAATAGTTCCTCCATTACTATCATTTGTTGATTTCAATACACTGTATGTAATAAATACTGAGTTAGCTCAGAACATGGGGCCATGGCCTATCCTCACTGTTAGTGGTACTTGGCCCCCTGAGCCCACTCTTTTTAAATCCTATCTTGTCTCTTGTCTTTATTTCTTGCATTCTTTCATCACCACCAAGCACTGGGAAAGAACCCACAGTGTAGTTTGGGTTGGTCCCGGACAGAGCTCCCATGCAGACTCTGCTGCTGAGAGCCCTGTGGATGCAGGAAGAGTGAAGGCCTAGGGCTGTGCGCTGCGTCTGGGGGCCACCACAGAAGGAGGTATAGGGCCATGAGTGCCACTCTCTGTGAGTCATCCAAGGTCAGAGCTTCTTGCTGTAGCTCTCACAGATTGGCCAGAGTGGAGGCGACTTTATCTTCATAACAATCTAACACTTGAAACAATGATACCCACTTCCTCTGGCACATTGCCTCTCTTTAAAGCTTGATCAGCTGGATATGGAAAGATGGGTGGGGAGAGAGGGTCCGTCAACCTGTGCTCAATGCCCACTCCTCCCTCCACCTTCACCACTCAGCCCTGCAGCAGCCTCACTGTTCCTGTGCCAGGTGCTGTCCCCACGTTCCCTGCTGTAGCTATTGCCTCTCCCTGAGCCTCTGCAGGAAGCTTGACCAGCTCCCAACAGCAGATCAAACTTTCTGAACATGCTTGGGTTGCACCTAGAAGAGCCACTTTTCCCTCGTCCCAGCCACATTTCTCTCTCCCTGGCACACACACAGTTACTTGTTTTTCTGGAGAACCTGGCTAATACAGACTGTGGAATGGAGAAGTGGAGTGTGGCTATAACAAACACCTAAACACCTGCAAACAGCTTTGGAACTGGATAATGGGCAAAGGCTGGAATAGCGTTAAGGCTCATGTTAGACAAATGGACATACTCTTAGGGTGACCCTGAAGAGGCTCAGATGGAGATGAGGAGCAGTGCCTAGAAACTGGGGAGAGTCTGGTTTGGGCAAAGAACTTGGCTAAGCCTCGTCCTAGATGCAGAAGGTTGAACCTGTGTGCCATGAAATGAGTATTTAGCTGAGAAGATTGCTAAGCAAGTGTTGCTATAGTGGCTTGTTACTCCTGCTGCTTGTAGTAAAATGTGAAAGGAGAGAGAGGAATTGATGAGGGAATAGTTAAGCAAAAAGAAACCACAACTTGAATATTTGAAAAATTCTCAGCCTATCCATATTGCAAATATGAAAAGGCATGTTTTGGAGGTTGGCTGGTTGTCCTTAGTAACAGTCTCACCCAGGCTGGAGTGCCATGCTGCAATTACAGCTTCTGTAGCCTCAAACACCTGGGCTCACAGTCCTGCAGAGACATGTGCTGAAGAGACACTAAGGGTGTGGCTGAGCAACCACTTGATGAAGAAATCACAGGTGCAACTCCTGGAAACCAGGAACAGAGATTTGATTACACCAGCAGAGAAGCTGCCAGTCTGGACTGACAGGAACCTAGTGGCATCAGCTGTCAGAGGCCTTGAGAGCTATTCATCTGGGAACATGTACTGCTCTTCCAAGAAAAGTGAATAACTCACAGGTGACTCAGAAACTATCAAGGCTGCAATGCCCACCCCAGACCCAAGGGACATGTCTGTTTCTTCTTTGGGTCCAGAGCCTGGGGCTCCATCTCTGGTTTCTGCAGGCTAGGATGACCTCCCAAGGCAGCTGCACCCAGGGCACAGCCACAACCAGGAGTGTGAAGAAGCTCACGGAGTTGGTGTTGCTGGGTCCTATACTTCCTTGGGACCTGAGTCCTTCCTCCTCTCTACTTTCCTCCTGTTCCACCCATCATTGTACTTGGAAGCCTATTAACTTGTCTGATTTCATACTTCAAAGCTGGATAGAAGTTTTGCCTCAGGATAAATCACAGCTCAACTCTAACCCTAGCTGGTTTAGATGATATTTGGATAAGACTTTGGACCACAGAGTTGATATTGTAATGAGCTAAGACTTTGGTGGCTATTGGAGTGGAATAAGTGCATTTTGCATGTGAGGACATAGATTTTGGTGGGCTAGGAACAGAATCCTATGGACTAAATTGTGTCCTCCAAAATCCTGGTGTTGAAGGCATAACCCCCAATATGCTTGTATTTGGAGATCAGGCCTTCACAGAAGTAGCTAAGGCTAAATGAGCTCATAGAATAGAGCAGACACAAAAGAATACACAAGTATAATCCCATTCACATAATGCTCAAAACCAAGCAAAAGAAATACATAGTATCACAAATCAAGGCACTGCCCTTGAGGGTAGATACTCAGTGGAAGGGCCCTGTGGACAGTCTTGACCTGGGTACTGGCTAAACATGTGTCTATTTGTGAACTCTCATCATCCCCAACTCCGGGGCCACACAGCATCATCTCCTGAACTCCCTCTCCTGTCCCATTCCAACCCCCATCCCACCTCTCCTTTATACTGTGGAAAAATTGTCCTCCATGAAACCAGTCCCTGGTGCCAAAAAGGTTGGGAACCACTGATCTAGATATTCATGACAGTTCAGTTTTTAGTATATGCATTTTCTTCTTCTTCTTTTTCTTTTTTTTTAGAGACAGAGTCTCACTTTATCTCCCTCAGTAGAGTGCTATGACATCACAGCTCACAACAACCTCCAATTCCTGGGCTTAGGCAATTCTCTTGCCTCAATCTCCCAACTAGTTGGGACTATAGGCACCTGCCACAATGCCCGACTATCTTTCTTCGTTGTTGCAGTTTGGCTGCGGCTGGGTTCAAACCCTCCACCCTCAGTATATGGGGTAGGAACCCTACTCACTGAGCCACAGGTGCTGCCCCTATACCTTATTTTTCAATAAAATTTTATTTAAAAATAAAAATGATGGCTGTGTATCTACTGACATAGAAGCCTCTTTGTAATATTAAGAAAAGGTTACAAGGCAATGCATATGTGATCCTATGCTTATAAAGACAATGTATATACACTGAAATAGGACATACACCATCTACTCATTAAAAAATATTTATTGAGCATGATGTACTATGTGTCACACATAATTTACCTGGAAGACATCCACACGACGGCACTACGCCATGCAGAGTTCCATCACATGCATTGCCACCTCAGCTCTCCTGCACATCACCTGCACAGCACGGTGTAGTCCTGCATCCTGCATATTGACTGGATCAGATGATGGCAGTAAGGACACCACTAACACATGACGCGTGAGGAGTCACTGTCACAGGGTACATAAGGCTGACATGCGTGCGTCCTAGGAGTGCAGAACTAGACCTAGCATAGGAACACTGAGCCACGACCTAACCACGGGCAGCACCTGGGACACACAGCTACTTCTAGAGGGCAGACACTGGGCAGCAAGGGTGGCCACAGCAGTGTGTTTGTGAAGGGCCCTGGCATCACCTGCCAGGCTAGGGAGGGGTTGATGTGGAGTGAACATTCATGGACTTTCACAGGAGTGTGTGTTAGCAGCCAGGTGCATCTTGATTCACTTGTGTTCACCCTCAAGATACGCACACTGCTTTCCAGTAAACACCAACTGTCATCTCCAGATTGGAAAGACTTTTTCTCCAACCTGAAAAAGATAAACAAATCAATCAAATAATAAAATTTCTATTTCACTAACATACAATGAACATATAGTATTTCCTTTTTTTTTTTAGGTTCAAAACTTGATAGATTTTATTACATCAAAGTTAAGCATTTCTTTTTTTATATTTTTTATAATTATTTTTTATTAAATGATAACTTTGTACATTGATGCATTTATGGGGTTCAGGATAAATATAGTATTTCCTAATATCAGACAAAAGAATGCCATTCAAGTGCAGAAATTTTTAAATGAAAAACACTAAGTTTTTAACTTAAAACTGTTGCAAAGCAAAGCACAAAAAAAGTATTAGAAAATAAGGAGAAATCATGTGATTATTTTTCTTTTCTCTCCCTCATTAGCCCTGAGTCCAAAGAAGAGAATTCCATTTCTCAGTGGTCTCTGAGATTTGAGGATTAAATAAAATGATGCAGATGGGGCATGGGCCATGGGGCCAACATAACCATTTGCCACTGTTATCCCCACACCTGTCTCCTAGCATCCACAAGACATAATTTTCAACTGAGTATCTTACTTTTTGAGATGTGGGGTCTTGTCTGGAAGTGACAACCCAGCTCAGAGCAACTGACATGTGCCTTCTCCACACAGGGTTTCTTTGCAGCACAACCGAACCTGTGACCACATCGCCTATGTGGACAGGGACAGGGTCATCCATCATAAACAACGTCTGCTTCCAGTGTGTGGGGCTGCAAGACGAAGGGTGCACGTCAGCTGGAAGCTGCTAGCTTGGTCTCTAAGTGGCCCTTGGGCACTGATCCCTGGCCACACTGCATTGTGTCCATGGCCTACAGACAGCTTGCAGTCCTCCCAGGTAACCAGGAAAAACAGAGCTTGACCTTCCAGTCTAATTTATGGGATAGAAACCCCTCAGCCTTGTGATCTAAACAGGATTTATGAGACACACTGGGATCGAAGTTACACAGTGACGCAGACACTGTCAACCCTTTATACAACAGTGGCAGTCTTCTTCAGGAGACTGCCACATTCCAGGGGGTGGTGTGGATGGCTCACCCGGGTGGCCTGCAGGACACAGGGGGCTTAAGGGCACACACAGGGTCCCTGAGTAGTGCCTGGCTCCCCACACCCCACACCAGGGCAGCTATCCACGCTCTTGCCCTCCCTGGGCATAGCAGCACCCATCCAAAGCCACTGTGCTCTGTCCAAGCTCCTGATGCCAGTGGTCTGTCACTGCTATTCAAGCGAGATACACACAGCAGGATCAGTTCCCCAGCAAGTCATTTCTGTGAGAGTTACATTCCCTGTGAGCAAGACAACCTTAACGTGTAGGGAAACATTCAGGCTTGGGTAATCCCAGGCTGCACTGGAAGTATCTCTAAGAGCTTGGGGCTCTCCCTGCTGCCCTGGGGTTTGGCCAGACCTCCTGTCTCTCTGCTCTGTCTCTCCCTCACTCAGTAGCCCCCACTATGCCTGTATCCTGGGCCCCCAGACACTGGGCACCTCAGGGCAGGATGAGACCTGGCTGGAGCCTCCCTGGACACCAGGACTGTAGTTTAACACTAGTGTCTGGGCTCCTGGTCCCCTTCATCTTACAGGGCAGGTGCTGAAAGGGGTAGCTGAGCATGACCCCGACCCCTAGGGCCAGCTGCAGGGGGAGCCCAGGGTGGCAGAGAGCACTGGGCAAGAACAATCCCCAGCAGCTGCCTGCTCTGGGTACAGCCTCTCCCCCCCCTCCATGTGCAGGGGCCCATCACCCACCCTCCTCCCACCTCAACCCCACACTACCCCTAGCACTCACGGGTGGAAGGGCCCAGTGCTGAGCACCTGCTGTGGCTGCCCCTCTTGCAGGCTCTGGAAGTGCACGCTGAACCAGGCTGTGAATCCATGCAGGGTGCCAGCCCTCCGGATGTTGAAGCACAGGTCACCCCTCATGGTCTAGGGTCAAGGGGTCAAGAACATGGACAGAGGCATGGGTCCGGGCAGGTCACTAGCCTCTTTAGCACCCTGACTCCCTGGCCTGAAAGCCTCAGAACACAAAACATTCATGGGATGTCCCCGCTAAGTTCTGTAGCCCAAGATGTAGATGGTACAGATCAAAAAGGTTCCCAGCAGTTTGGGTTTTATCTGACCTACATTTTGCCCCATCCCAGCGGGCAATTTCCTTGGCTTGCTCTGTGCTATAGCTTGCCTTCTACACAGCTGGGAAAGTCTGAGGCCTGAACACCTGGCTCCCTGTGGTGTCCCCCTAATCCCTACCACCTAATCCCCACCAGCATGGCAGGTCCTGAGCACCTGCTGGACATGTCCATAAACCCTACCCAGGACCTGACAGAATCAAGTACCTGCCCAAATAAACTTGCCCTGCCCAGGCAGGGTCAGGTTCAAGGCACGCCTAGGAAGGGTCACCCTCATGTCCCTCCCAGGAAATAGGAATGCCACCAATCCTGGAGGCCCTAACCCTTTAAATCCCTGTCCACCAAAGATAAGGTGATCAGATTTTAACATTGGTAAAGTGGGACACCATGGGGGAGCGGGGCCTGACAACAATGCAAACATTGATAAGCAATTCTCCATAATTAGTTCTCAACAATTATTTGTTATTATTAAAGTTTAACATTATAAAATTAACAAAAATAATATAAAACGCATATCCTGGCAGAATAGCCACATGGCAGCTGAAAATTGTATATTCCCTTCCTGTTCTCCCGTGTTCCCTAGG
>CAUYTI010085367.1:0-14331 GCA_963575145.1 Galago senegalensis
TCAACAAATAGGGTCACATCAAGCTAAAAAAGGCTCCCGCACAGCAAAGGTACCAGTCTACAAATGAAAGTAACAATACACAGAATGGGAGAAAATATTTGCAGATGGGTACATCTGACAAAGGACTGATAACTAAAATATGTGAGGAGCTCCAACACCTCAGTGGGAAAAACTCAATTAATGTGATTTAAAAATAGGCAAGGGATCTGAATAGACCTTTCTCAAAAAGATAGACACAATGGCAGCAGGTGTATGAAAAAATGCTCAACATCCATATCATCATGGAAATGCAAATCAGACCCACAGCGAGATATCACTGCACCCCAGTCCAGATGGCTTTTATCAAGAATGCTGCTGAGGATGTGGAGAAAGGGGAATCCTCGCACGCTGTCGGAGGGAATGTAAATTAGTGCAACCACTGTGGAGAACAGGATGGATGTTACTCAAAATTCTAAGATATAAAACTGCCATATGACCTCTCAATCCCACGTCTGCGTATATATGCAAAGGAGGGGAGTTCAAGATATCAAAGATGTATCTGCATTTTCATGTTTATTGTAGCACTTTTTGCAATAGCCAAGATTTGAAATCAACCTAAGTGTCCATCAAGAGATGAATGGATGAAGAGATTGTGGTGTATATATACAATGGAATATTCTACAGCTACAAAAAAAGGATAAAGTCCGGCCATCTGCAACAATGTAGATGCATCTGGTAAATGATATGTTAAGTGAAATAAGCCAAGCAAAGACAGACAAACTGTGCATGTTGTCACTCCCATGTAGGAGCTACATACTAAAAACAAGTGACCTCATGGAGGCAGAGAGGAGAATGACGGCCATCAGAGGCTGGAAGGGGAGCATGCAGGGAGGTCAAAGTGGGCATGGTTAATGGGTACAAAATATGGTTAGATAGTTAGAGAGAGGGCAGCGCTTGTGGCTCAAAGGATTAGGGCACCGGCCCCATGTGCCAGAGGTGGTGGGTTCAAATCCAGCCCTGGCCAAAAACTACAAATAAAATAAAATAAAATACAAATACAAATACAAAAAAAAAGGATAGTTAGATAGAATGAACAATATCGAATAGCACAACAAAATGAATATCATCAACAATAAGTTAGGGTTAACTTTAAAACAAATAAAAGAAGGGAATTGGAATGTTCCCAACACAAAGAAGTGGTAAATGCCAGAGGCAAAGGTTACTCCAGCTGCCACGATTTTGTTAATTCACTTTGTACGTCTGTATCAAAACATTACACGTACCCTATAAAGATATACAACTATTATGTACCCATCATTAAAAATTTAAAATATTAAAAAGTTGACATTTTGGATGTTAATTCATCTATGCTATCCTAATCAAAGCCAAAATGACTTATTTAACAGTAGGTTTAAAAAAAAATGTTGATTATTACATTGTTTGTATTACAGAGATTGAGGAAAAAACACCTGGTGGAATTTGGAAACGACAGAGAAGGTTATAGACATTTGTCTGGGTGTCTGAGTGTGTTGCCTTTATCATGTTTTAAAAGGTTACACAAGTGTTTATTTGCTTTTAACTCTTCCGCCGTGTTTTGCCAACTTTGGGATCATGCTGTGTTTGTGCGCCATGATTGAAGTTGAAGTGTATTTGTTCAGAGCACAGTGACATTAGATTGCCGATTGCCCAGGGCACCGCGGCTTGGAAAGGAATGGAGTAAACAGAACACAGTCCCCCTGTTTGCAGGAGTGGATTAGTGCGTGGCTGTTGTGCAGCAGTGTGTATTCAAAAGATTTAAAGACGCCTCCTCCGTGAAGAGAAAGACCATTTTCAACTGTGAGTGGCTCAACTACCTGGCTCACTCTAACGTGGTATAAATGATAATTTGGGTGCCTAACCCCTCTTACAAAATATTAATAAACACAAAGTAAAAACAAAAACACACCAGGTCAAGAGCATTTCTTCAGAGTTTGAATCCAGACAGAGTTTATATGTTTCTTTATAACGTACACTCATTATATATGTGAGTTCCTCCATGTGTAGAAACAAAGCTATCTCTATACAACATGCTAACTCTATAAAATGCTGGACAAATACTTACAATGATACATGGCCAATAGGTTCTCATTTCTCCTCATCTAAGTATGTAAATTGACTTGAATAAAATTGTGCTGTCAGAATAATGCCACTGCAATGCTGACAATTATTTCTGTATATAGTAAATGTATCTAACTCATCTGAAAATCGTGGTCCAAAATATTTGGGGCTTGAAAAATTCTTGGGAAAGAGGGCACGTTTCACCTTGTATGTGAAACAGGGAACTAAATCTTTAGTTTCACAGTCCACACTTTTAGGGTTTTTCCTATTCAAAACAATCAAGTGAGATTGGGCCAAGGCAGGGGCTGGAGTCAGGATCTGGGGGATAAAGTTGGAAATAAAAAAGGAAATGGACTAGAGATTTTGAGCTATAGGAAGGAAACAGAATGCATAATACTTGTGACATTTACATTGAAAAATTTCAAGAATTTAGTTCATTGTTTTAGCTATAAAATTGCCTTTCCCCACTCCCCAGTTTAATCCCTGTCAGCAATTCCTCTCAAGACCCAGGTTCCAGGGTTATGAATCCTGCCCGCTTGGGTTTCCCCAACTTCAAAATAGCTAATGGTGACTGAGCCCACCTCATTTTGTGGGTGGTTGTGAGTATTAAGTAAATTAACATTAAAGTGCTTAGCACACAGCCTGGGCGGAATACACACAGGACAGAGTTCGGAATCTGTCTGTAGTTCGGAAATGTCTGTACGTAACCCACAGACATTTACCTCTCGTCATGGAGCGTGCTAGTGCTGGCATTAAATTCTTCATCTCCCAGCACCTAAGATCTACAGGGAGAGACACTCAGTCCATTGTGTGTATAGCTATTTTTTAAACAGAAATTGTTAGAAGTCCTCTCAACAATGGCCACATGCATCATGGGGCCTCTTACAGTAGTGTAGGGGTGATTGGAAACCTGCCCTTTCCCCAGAAAGTTTGCTGAACGATCAACTCACAATTAAGACAGATTAATAGAGAAAAGATTTATTTACCACGTACATGGGGAGCGATCACAGAGTGATAGTCTAATTTTCCAATGGAATTGTTACGTTTTTGGAGGGTGGGTTCTTGGACTTCATGGTAGGGCTTCTTTGTATGATGACAGCTATAATTGTCCTTCGGGATAAAGAGTTCCACGATGGCTCTGACAGACCACTGGCCCCTGCTATTGGTGCATAGCTTCCCAGGGAGAGTGTTTGGAAGGGGACTGTCGTGATATTCAGCAATGAGGTTCGCAGCACTTTTTCTGGGATGAGTCGGCAAACTTAATTAACTCACCTTGTATTAATTTGATGCCTTTCGCAAAGGCCTCTCAGCCCTTAAGAGCTTATTTCAGCATTTCCTGGGAGGAGGATCCCAGGTGAATTTGCTCTGTGTGGGGGTGGGAATGCTAGAACAGTGAGTAGGGCCTGCTAAGTGTGACCTATTGCTCATCCATTGTGCACTTATTTCAGAAGCATTTATTGAATAACAGGCAGTGCTGGACAGAAATAATGGAGCAGCATGCAGGGCCGAGTGCTGTCTTTGAGCTGCTCCCATCAATGCAGAAAAGATGGTCTTAGGAACACTCAGTAATGAGGGGTTGTAACAAGTGCCTTGGCAGTGTAATGGAGAGAGCCGTTAATTCCCCCTGGAGACGCCAAAGAAAACAGAAAAGGAACCGCTCAGGACAGACCTGACCCCTCCGCAGCCAGCATGTACCTTAATCTGCTTCCTGGACTCAGCCTGCCAGGAACCCCCTGTCAGGTTCCAGTGAGCCCAGCAGCTCAGAGTGCTCGTGCCGTCCATGCATCCACAGACAGCGAGATGCTGCTGCAGGCCAGTTCACTGCTCCCCAGTGGAGAGCAGGGCTGATGAGACCAAAGTGCGGGCGCCCAGTTAAGACTCAATCTCTACGTTTTATGTATCACCAAAAAGGCATTTTCAAATCTGTGAATCATCACAGGCAAGGGAAATGCTGGTCTCAGGAGGAGAGATGGGATTCTTTGGCCAAGTCATGAGTCTGTATGCTTTTTTTTTTTGGTCGTAGAAAACAAAGTTCACAGATAACAAGACATAACAGGTCTTAAGATGAAAAATGCCACCTGTGTCTGTGGCAGGGAAGGCAAACATCTTCAGGTGGGTTTAAAGACTCTTCCGTGCTCTTTTCTAAGCGAGGAAAACAACCCAACACCCAGCACACAGGCAGGTGTCGGGCCGTGGTGCTGTGCAGGGCCCCCGGGGGCTCACAGTCTGTGTCTATCAAAACCGCTGAAAGGTCAGTCCTGGTGCAAGGACTGGCTCCCTTATCCTTCTTCTCCCGAGCACCTACATCTCTATAAATGTTTGTTTTTCCCACCCAGAAAAGAAGGGCATTGTTGAAATGGCAGATGAGAGGCCGGCCGGCAAGTGAGCTAAACACAGTGATCAGGTCGCAGACAGAGGCGGAAGAGGCCTCCAGAGCTTTAGAGGAAAACACAGTTCCATGGCCCAGGAGTGGAAAGGTGGCCCAGGAGTGGAAAGCCTCTTTAGAAGGCTTTTTATGCTTTTATGCAAAACCAACTAATCAACCAACCCCTAGCCTACCACCCAAGTATGCACATCCCCAAGTGGCTGAATCCTTGTAATTTGCATCCACAAAACTATGAAGAGTCAGATCCTGTTTATCCCTCAAGGTCTTTTGTGATATTTCCCCTAAAGCTATGTAAGCTCCCATTCCCAGATAGTCATTATAGGGTATTTACACTGGAAGGCATTTCAGAAATTATTTTTTCCCACTGCCCACAAGTTTACAGCAGTTAAAGAAATGGAATTCACAGGGGAAAACTTAACGTGTCCAGAGATAGACGTCTTCTTAAGGCTTCGGCTAGGGGAGGCCAATTTACCCTCTCAGAAGATGGTGCTGTCATGAGCCCTGCTGTGACCTGGCCACCTGGCACTCCTCTGTGGGTTTGTCTTAGGGTATGAGCCTTTTTTTTCTGCATCACTGCCTAAAAGCCAGTGGTTTATCAAAGGAGGATTGAAGTAATTGGGCATGTGAAATAACAGACTGGGTTTCATTCCTCTGTGACATGTCTGATCTGTGTGGGCAAATGGACAGCTGGGGTGTCAGGGATATGGTGATGGCTTTTTTCCTAAGCACCACTGTCCTGCTACTTGTACCAAGGTGGGGTCAGTGCGTATTTCCTGTACAGAGCACTGCAGACATTGGGGGCCAGATGGTTTTTGTGGGGGCTGTCCTGTGCACTGGGGTGTGGCTAGCAGTGCCCTGTGCTCCACCCACTAGATGCCAGGAGCACACTCTGGGGTGACTGTCCCCAGTGTCCTCTGGGAATGGGGGCAGAATCGTTCCCTGTGGAAATCTCAGGTTTGTAGTCATGTGACCAGTCCCAATGCATCTCATTGGAAAACTGACTCACTAAGGCAAACCATAATGACAACAGAAAGGTTTGTTCTAGACTTGGGAGGTCTTTTCTTTTCCTTTTCTTTTTGTAGAGACAGAGTCTCACTTTGTCGCCCTGGGTAGAGTACTGTGGCGTCACACAGCTCATAGTAACCTCCAACTCCTGGGCTTAGGCAATTGTCTTGCCTCAGCCTCCCGAGTAACTGGGACTACAGGCACCCACCACAATACCCGGCTATTTTTTGTTGCAATTTGGCCGGGGCTGGGTTTGAACCCACCACCCTTGGTATATGGGGCCAGCGCCTTACCCACTGAGTCACAGACCACCCCCTGGGAGGTCTTTTAATAACACAAGTTTGCACAGATGTCTGGTCTGCAGAATGAGGACTCTGCCTATGCTGTGTGTGTGCATGTGTGCCCTGTGGGCTGGGTGCTCTATACTGTGTGTGTATGAATGTGGGTGCCCTATGGGCTGGGTGCTCTATACTGTGTGTATGCATGTGTGCCCCCTGTGGGCTGGGTGCTCTATGCTGTGTGTGTATGAATATGCGTGCCCTGTGGGCTGGGTGCTCCATACTGTGTGTATGCATGTGTGTCCCCTTGTAGGCTGGGTGGAAATGATCTCTTCTCTTACAGAGCACACGCTGAGTAAATGGTGCTATGGCGTGTGAATGACTCCAGAAATTCATGTCCACAGTGGGACAGGAGGAGACCAGCTGTGTCTTCCTGCCCACTCACACAATACCCAGTATGACGCTTCGGACACCAATTGTGTGGGGATTTCTCCCAAAACACCAAGCAGTTCTCTGGCAAACACAGGCTGAGTGTCCGCTAATTCAATTCGATCCTGCCTCTCTCTATCTAGACATAGTTCCAAGTCCCACAGGTGAAGGGCTGAGACCGCCTTCCTTCCTGATGCCACCCCGTGAGACCCAGGTTGTCACCTGTGCTTCTGATGCACTGGCTGTATATTACAGGTTGCCAGGACCACCTCTTCAGGCTCAACTAAATTGCAACAGAGACTCACAGAACTCAGTGAAACACTTTGCTTATATTGACCTGAGGATTATGAAGAATATTGCCAAAGATAGAGATGGATAGGCAGAAGGAAGAGATGTCCAGGGTGGCAGCAGCAGCAGCCATGTGAGCCTGGATGCAGAGCTTC
The DNA here is from genome assembly GCA_963575145.1 of Galago senegalensis. Taxonomy (NCBI): domain Eukaryota; kingdom Metazoa; phylum Chordata; class Mammalia; order Primates; family Galagidae; genus Galago; species Galago senegalensis. Next base: position 6,618 of record CAUYTI010085367.1, read on the forward strand.
CACTCCCTGCCGAGGGCACCACCCTCCAGGAAACTCCACCTGTTCAGCCATCAGGAACCCCATCCTTTGGGGTTCGTACGGAGGCTCCATTATGGAGTCATGGTTGATTAAACCCCTGGCTACCAGCTACTGACATAGGCTGAAGATATGTGTCTTCCAATAATTCATTTGTTGGAAGCTAAGTGTATCACCCCATGAGATACTATTTAGAGGTGAGCTCTTTTGGGGAAGCGACTGAGTCATACGCACCCCCCTGTGAAAGGGATGAAGGCACTTACACAAGAAATTAAACAGAGACCCTGAGTCTTTCCCACTCTTTTCTCCATGTGGGGACCCAGGAACACAGTGGCCTCTTTAGGGCAGAGTGGCTACTTCTCTAGACACTGAATCACAGGTGCCGTCAACTGGGACTTCCCAGCCTCCACAACTGTGAGAAATGAATTTTTGTTACTTGTGTTAATAAATTATCCAGGCTGGGCTTGATTTTCTTTATAATAGCCGGAATGGACTAATACAGTGGCCAATTCAACCTTCAGTCCCCTGTCCTTTCTGGGACCCAGTGAGTGGGGCTGGAAGTTCCAGCCCTCTAATGACAAGGTTGGTCTCCCTGAGACTGTCCAGGAGCCCATGCAGAGTTGCTTCATGAGGACCCAGGAAATTCCTAGGGATTGAGGAGCTCTGTGGCAGACACTTGTCACTTAGGAGACCACAAAGGTCTCAGGAGCTCTGGACCAGGAACTGGACTGCAGAGACCAGAAATGTAACTGTCGTGGTGTCACAATGTCACAGGCACATTAGCGGATGTATTGGGTGGGACTGGACCTACATCCCTTGGGGCTCTAACTTACTGCCTGCTATGTCATTGCTAGAGTGTGGGTGGTTCCTGTCTCTAACGCAGAACAGCACATCAGACTGGCGGATCTGAGCAGGACAACAGACACCTCCTTGCCCATTCTCCTTCTCCTCCTCTTCCTTCTTCTTCTTTTTTCTGTCTTTCCTATGAGAACACACATTCTCTCTCTCACACACACACAATCACACACCCTTGCCCACTTACTGAGGGTTATCCTAAATTTTCTCTTTCAGGGGAAGAGAGGAAAAATGACTGGATAATGACATCAACAATGAGATCTTAGTGGCTACAGCATTACTTCTCCCAAGGTAGTATTTGATAAAAAGTGTTTCGGGGCATTTCTTCACAACGGTTACATTAATTCCAGCAGATATTGATGAAGCCCAGTCACAGGCTGCCCGGAAGCAAGGACAAGTGGAGTGTGGACATTCAGTCCTGCTGCCCTGGGAGGGGGGGGTGGAATTGTTTTGGAATAAAAGAGTTTTCCAGAAGCAAACTAGGCAAGCATCTGATCTACCCACAGCTAGCAACAAATATCAATGAAAAAACAAAAAGGAATAATCGTAATCAATGATGGCATATACTAAAGAATTAGTATCTAAAGCTGTGAACTTTACCTCCCTGAAGTTGTCCATTAAGACCTGTGGCTGGTTTCTTGTTAAAGTTTCTAGTTGGATTATTTATATGAGAGCTGGTGTGTATCTTTTATCAATTACTAAAACATTGTTTCCCTTCTGCTCCAGCGAGAATATTTGTTTCCCAGCTGAAGGGAGTCAGGTCTGTTTTGGACATGGATTTCCAGTCTCTAACTGTGTAATGTATAGATATGTGGTTCTCAGACAGGGCAGCAGGCAGGGTTTCTACCCACAAATTACAGAGCACTAGCATATGCCTTTCTCCCTAGAAGCAACTCACTAATGAGTCTTACACAATGCAATACTGTCCACATCTGTTTTCCTTGTATAAGGACAAATTTTACGCTGGTCCTGTTGGTAATGGATGTTGCCTGGTGGTCTCTCTCCTACCGTGGAGTTGCCAGCAGAGCACGTTAGCTATGGAGTTAGCGTAAAAATGCTGGCTCAGCCACTCTCCCCAAACAGGCCCAGGAAGCATGCAATTCCTCTCCAGTGGAGACATCGGTCATTATTGACGGGATCTAGTCACAGGAGAGGGGCACCTGAGTAGTGCAGGGACTGGATACAACACTGAAGCACGCGCACACACACACCCCCACCCCGACAGCATTCCTTAGTCTCTCTCTTTTTACAGCATCAGCTTTGAACAAGCAAACGAAGAAGCCATTTTCCACCACACCAGGACCTGCACAGGATAACACGTACAGAATCCAAACTCCAGGAGTTTCTAATTTTACCATGTCCAGGAGAACTAGAACTAGGGACAGAAACAGCTGGAACAGAGACAATCAAAATGCATACTTTGAAGCCTGAATTTCAACAAAGGGTTCTGCAGTTACTGTCAAAGCTATGTGGTGTGTCCAAGGCACTCACGGGGTTGATCACAGTGAGGAGGAGGATAACAGTGAGGTGGAACATCTGATTGGAATCCAGCAACAATGCCAGTTTCTTCTGAGTAGTTTGTATTTTCCTATAACTTGTGATCCCTCTTGGTTTGTGTTTGGAGTGGCTATGGAAGCACAGCAAGTGTGCGGCCCTGGTCCACTCTCACCCTGAGTTTTCTCACTGACCTCCCTCTGCCAAGCTTTGAATCAGGTGGTCACTAGATCCAGAAAATTCTGGAATAATGCAACAGATGGCTCTGGCAAAGTCTTAAAGGGACCTTTCAGATGCAAGACATACAGGTCCAGAAATGCTGCTATAAGCCTCTGTGAGTCTCCTGGCATAGTCAGAGGTGATTAGAACCTGACTCCAGGGCTTAGAAACTCTCCTCATAAGACAGTACAGGACTCAGTAGAGTGTGGAACTGAGAGCCAGGGAAGTCTGAGTTTAGTTTGCCTCTGTCACACACCGTATTAGCTGGGTATAAAATGCCTGCTTCTTGGGGTTGGTGGAAGAATTCACATGACCACACTGTAATGCCCAGTGAGAAGGTAAGTGGGAAGAAAGCTGAACACGAGACTGCAGAAAGCAAGGACACGTGCGGGTCTACAGGGTAACCAGGCTCCCCGGACACCAGTCGGACCTGCTGGGCAATGAGTCCAGTGAGGATGACCCTGACCTCAGGTGGGACAGCTGGACTCTACCAGGACACATTGTACCCCACAGCTCTTTAACGTCACCTCTGAACCAGATCACACATCTGCCTGCAGAGAAGGCAGTGCTTTTTGCTATAGAGATGAGCACCCCATACTCAGACATGGCAGTTCAGTTTCAAAGTGCCCCTTAAGGAAAATGGCTCTGAGAAGGAATTCTTTTCTATAAGGTCCTGCCTGCAGAGAGACTCTCACAAAAGAATACCGGATGGCCAGACCTGGGTCGCAGCTGGAAGCTTGAGCACTTGTCTGGGCATTAGGCTGCTGTTCTCTGCTGTTCTTCCCTCATTAACATTATAATCTGTGCTTTTGGTTTAAGAAGATTTAGGCTGGAGAGAACAGACAGACAGTCTCCTTTTTGTTTTACCCCAAACAAAATCAATTGTGTACGTGTTCAACAGCCTTCACACTGAATTGTAATCATAATAGCAGTTTCCTGATCTTACTTCACTTCTTATCTGTATTAAATTCTTGCTGAATGTTTGAAGCTATATAAGATAATCAGTGAAGTTGGACCTGGTCGCTGACCTGAGCGAGTCTCGACCTCCCTTCAAATCATCCCATCTGTAGTTCCTTTTCCCTGTGTCTCCGATCAGAGGGCTCGGGGAACATTTACATTTTGCCTCGCAGTGTGCTCCTGGCCCCGGGGCCTGGACTTATCAGTGGGGGTGGTTGAGAAGGATCAGGAGGCCTTGTGGTCCCAGGAGTCACCCCATCCCCAAAAGGGTGTCAGCCCTCTCTTGGCCCAGTGTGAGTCTTCCTCAATGGCTGCTGTTGCCCTATATCTCCCCAGGCTGACAGAATTTTCTGTGTGGCCACCCATGGCCCACAGTCATACACGGAAACCATTTCTGGAAAGCATAGAACTCTCTTCACTGTATTAACATAAAACAAAACCATCACACAGGCTTTCACTGATTACAGGAGAAAGTTTCATGCTCCTGCCTTCAAAACCAGAGGACAGGGGTTGTCTGAACTTCTGGCACTGAGGTGCATCCTTCAGAAGAGGCTGGTTCAGGAGCACTGGGTGCAGTGCAGTCCAGCCCTGCCACATCCCAGGCCATGCTGCCTGGAGCTGCTCCACACCCCTGCTGAAAGGGTCACCATTGTCTCCAGGCTGAGGAGTGACGGGGCCACAGAAGACACCTTCTACTAGCTGATCAGATGCCACTTCATAGGCCAGTGGCTGACTCAGATGTGCGAGATGGCAATCACACTATCCGTCAAATGGTAAATCCCCAAGACTACCGAGAAGAGGTCTTTTCTACAAAAACGCCCCAGGTCATGTTGTTACCTGTAGGTCCTATTCTGTGCCACACCAAGAGGGTCACTGTGGCTTTTTTTGGACCCTGTAAAGAGCTCTGTGGAAATGTCTTAGACAAATTAAGTTCTTTCTTTCCTTTGGGCCACAGAAACTTCCAACTACTAACTCATTTGTTTGGTTAAAACATTTCTTTCCCTGAACCATCGTACCCAGAGGGGAAGCATCCATGTCAACAATTTAATCAAGAACGATCCATTTGGTGGGTCTTAGTGTTTAGGTTTTGTCTGGACAATATTTACAGGGGCTCAGAAGGAGCACCACAGCTTCACTTCTCAGCGCAAGTCTCTGCAGATTGTCGTTGTCACGGTGACCCTGATGAGAAACAGCAGTGAGCCATTGGAAGTGAAGCCCGGTCAGCAGTCCCTGTGGGGAAGAGGAGGTCGGGTGCCGACTTCTGCCTCAGGAATGCATTTCAGAACCGGAGAGAATGCCTCCCTGCAGCTATTGTTTTTTAAAACAATTATTATTTCAGCGATTTTAGACAGCTATTCTTTTACTTGTATCTCTTAGTCACAAAACAGATCTTCTATGAACAGGAGATTGAACACATCTGCTCAGCTGCCTTGAGCCAGGTGCGGGCAGATTCTGTAAGCACATGGTTGCCGTGGTCACTTGGGGAGAGCAGGAGGTCCAGGCCGAACCACACCAGGCAACTCCTGCATCCTTAAGTTGAAGTGGTGAGGACTTTTTAAGGGGCCCCAAGGGTTCCTATTCTGAGCCACTGTTACATCCCACATGATGGCCTCTCTTCAATCAATGCAGATTTTTTATCTTATTTCTTGTAGGTTTTTTTTTTTCCATTTTATAGCATGAGGCATGAGCACTTAGACAAAGGACAGTTAAGTTCTGAGTCTGACAAGTGACTGTATTTTGTTTTTTAGCATTCGCACCTTGATCAAGCCGAAGGCTGAAATGTAAAAACACAGAGAAAGACCAGGGAAAGGGATTCTAATCCACACTTCCAGTGGACTCTAGACCCACCCAGCAAAGTGTGAGTCTAGATTACCTTGGTCTGTTGATACAACAACACAAATATTTCAACTGAAAGCAACAGAAAGCATAGATGAGAGGTTTATCACCCTGATTTAGTCTCCTGTGTGAAGAATTCCTGACTGTAAAATTGGCGTTGTTGACACTCATATTATTTCTTATTTGATATATGTTCAAAATAGACTGAAGGGAAGCATTCTTAGCATGCTGAGAACTACCCGTTCTGAAAGTGCTGTGGAGATTTTCCTTCACAGATTTTCACGGGAAGAGCTATGGGCTCCAGGCTTAGCTTCAGTGGAAGCTGAATGAGCGGAACGTGTTTTCCTGGGTTGTCCGATACACCCTCGTTATATGTGAAAAAATCATGAAAGAGTATTTTAGGTAAGACACAAACATTCCTTTTTTTCCCCTCCCTGGTACAAAAAAAAAAAAAAAGGTACTTAACATTCTCAAATATATGATACTACATATTTTGTCTGGTTTAAAAAAAAAGGTTATTACGATACAGTTTGTGAGTTTTTGACAAACAACCTGATTTAGTACGTACATTGCCAGGTCTGTCAGAGTAAAATACTTTTGAAAATAGAATTGGCTATATTTTATCTGTGCTTAGTTTAAAAATGAAGAGTGTTTCCTTGAAATATGATTTCCAAATTTTGAAGTCATTCTGAGCAAATGCATTCCATTTTAAGTCCTGAGCTGAGTGAGGCCTCCTGGCAGCGGGATTTAGGAGAGGATTGAAGGTGTTCACTCCTTCCTCCTGGGCCTGTCCTTGTGATTCACATGCATCTGGTTTTAAATTTTTTATCAATGTAAATATCATTTTAAAGATTAATTTTTACAGAATCATTGTTCTTCTTAATCCTCTTTTCCTTTATAAAAGAGTGATTTTTCAGAAATCATTACTCTTCCCTCTCCTAACAGTTTTAAAATTCTTGGCATTAAAAATTAACTTTTCATTTTTTTCCCCTCATTTTAACCAATTTCCTAGGATGTTACTGTGGTTTAGAGTGTGTACTATGCAGTTGGGCTGCCTGGTTACTAACGTTAGTTCCTCACTTCCTAAATGTGTAATTACAGACAAATGAAGGACTCAACTTCTTCTTTTTTTTTTGAGACAGAGCCTCAAGCTGTCCCTCTGGGTAGTGTGCCATGGCATTACAGCTCACAGCAACCTCCAACTCCTGGGCTCAAGCAAGTCTCATGCCTGAGCCTCCCAAGTAGCTGGGACCACAGGCGCCCGCCACAACACCCGGCTATTTTTTGGTTGCAGCCATCATTGTTGTTTGGCGGGGCCGGGCTGGATTCGAACCCGCCACCTTAGCTGTATGTGGCTGGCGCCTTAGCCACTTGAGCCACAGGCACTGAGCCGAAGGACTCAACTTCTAGGTTATTCTAGCTGCTTCTGCTGCAAAATATGGATAATAAAAGTACCTGTCTCATGGGGTTGTACTAAAGATTTTAGGATACATGTGAAGTTCAGCACATACCATGTATGTAATGAGCGCTTCAGAAGCTAATAATAATTTGCTATTATCATTATTTAATACCATTATTTATATATTATTGATGTAAACATTTCTAAAATTTTCTTTGCCAGTGTAAATTTTCTTTGCCAATATCCTCCATCTTCCTTTAATTTCTTTTAACTTAATTGTCACTTTGAGAGACTATTCCCTTGCTCTAGTATGTGAACTAGAACTAGAACTTGTCCTTATTCACTTTAAACAATTATTTTTTTTTCTGAGTCCACACAGAGGAATTACTTCAATTCAGCATTGATTTCCAACATGAAAAAGAGAGCAAAATTACAGGTTTTTGGGCAGAATTAGCAAAGATAAAAATAAGCACATCACTTCCTCTATGTGCCGCTTTCTCTCCCTGGTTTTTTTCAACACACAGGTGCTGCAGGAGGCACCTTTCAGGGATGGGTGTGGGCAGTGATGCGATTAATGGAAACTAAGTAATATAATTTATAATTCCATTCTCAACAAATTCAACATATTTTGAGGGTAGTTTTCATAAGCAGTGAAGGAGCTAAGGAAATTTCACCCGCAAATATGATTCTTTGCTATGAAAAATATTTTAAGTTAAAAGGCCATCCACTTCTGAGGTTTATCTTATAGGGGTACAGGTGAATCTTTCTAAGAGTAGAATGTGAACATTTTAAAGCAATAACTGAGAAAATGACATGAAGGCTGTGTTGACCAGTTTGATGGAAGTATTTCAGATTGCTGTGAAAACCCCACACTGTACCCCAGAAGTGCACTAATGTACATAGTTACCATTCAATAAAAAAAAAAAAAAGGCCATTTTT
>CAUYTI010085369.1:0-37269 GCA_963575145.1 Galago senegalensis
ACTTTGAAAGCCATTTTATGTGTGAAATATAATTTAACAAATTCTTGTGAAAAATTTCATGACTTTTTAAACAATGACAGCAATCTACTAAAAAAATTCACTCAAATGAGAAATATGCCAAAGAATAAAATAATACTATACTTAATTTTTTTAATGTATTATATTTGTAAATTGTACTTATGTTGAAATTTAAAAAAATATTACAATACTATTTTTGCATTCTATGAAAATTTTTGTTGCTGCATATAGACTAAATTTTTAATTAAGAACCCCCCTCCCCCGTCAATGGTGTCCCACTTTACCAATGTTAAAATCTGGTCACCTTACCTAAGCTAATGGAGCATGCTTACATTTTTACTATGTTATTTCAGAGAGTGGGACTTAGTATGGGAAAGGATCAGGGATATGTGTTTGGGCTGCATCTCCTAGAACCCACTATATTCATGTTATTTTTTAAAAGATAATTTTTTTTACCCTTTGAAACACACTTCATATAATAAAATATTGAAAGTAGCTTCTTAGACTTTCGGTTACACATTTTACATTTTGAAATGGGAAATATGTTGAAGTTTATTAAAGACTGTTTATGCTGTCAAAAGTTTTTCCATTGACTAAGGAACTATTCATTAATTTGCTCTTTAATATAAAATGTAAAGCTAAATTAAAAAAAGTTAAAGCAAAGTTATATTTCAGCACAATATAAACAAACATTTAAAGTTGCTAAATTATAAGAACACTAGCAATTAATTTTCAAGGTAATAAGTAGGGCATAGAGTATTCACCTATAGAAAGAGACCCACGATGAGTGATAAAGTATGGGATTTATACAGTATATTTCAACTGGAAGAGTTGTAGGTGCTAGTTACGCAGTTTACATACAGCGATTGCTTCTGCTTTTGAGGCCAGGCCTGAAGAACAGGGCAGTCTATAAGGAAGGAAAGATGGATGTGAAGTTAGAGAGAAAGTACAAACTGGAGTCTGTGAAGTGCAGTTGGAATCTGTGTTGGTCTCTCCCAGTCTCCAGCTTTGGTGATGAAGTTGACACGCTAGGGGAGCTGGTGCCAATGAGTTGCAGAAAATTGAAGGAGACGATCTGGTGAGAAATAAAGGAGCTATATGTGTGGTTGTTGTACTAAGCCAGAAAATCTGTAACAGTGTGCAGGAGCTGCAGCAGGGCCTGGTTCTGAACTGCCCTTCTGAGCCTGAAAAGAACTTGGCTGCTGCTCCACTTTTGTCTTCCAAAATCCACAAAAAAACTATTCCTCGTGGTCTGTGATAATTACAAATATGTAATTAGACATCTTAGTCTAGATTAGCTCACTTGACTCAGTACATATACACAAAGTGAATAAAAGAAGATACATTGGCCTATAAAATTTAGAAAAGAAGTTAATATAAAAACCTATATTTGCTCTGAAAAGAACCATGAAATACGCAGTCCTAAAAAATAACAGGATCATGTACTAATGTCTGGTATTACATTCTTTAAAAATATATCATTTTGTCAATAAATTACATTTTAGGAAAGAAAAGTGTATAACTGAGTAGATTTCTAAACAATATTAGTCTTTGAGCACTCAATGTCCACCTTTACTTTTTCCCCTGGGTAAAAAAAAATTCTTACTTGATAATTCCCATGCAATCATGTACAAACCATAACATCGGAAATTGTTCTTTGTAGAAGTAATCATAAGCTTTCTAGAGCCATTACACAGTGCACACTTGTCCTAAGAAACAAGTGATCTGGTTCTATCGCAGAAAACAATGATCCAAAATATGATCAAAGGGACACGCCTAATATGATGGGAGATAACTTTGTGAAATCCAACTGCAAACGATCTAGTACAAAGTCCATCTTACATTTTTAAAACTTATTTAATGCCCATTAAGAATCATAAAAGATAAAGTTAAATTGATTCAGCAGTAAAATTCTATGATGCTTTTCAAACTAATGTAATGATAATATACCCTTCAGATTTGGGATTTCATTAACATGGAAATACAATGAAAATAGAACTTGTATATTTTCTTCCTTGAAACATAAAAATGCTAGATAATTTCAGTAAACCCTATTGTATTTGAATAATAGAGATATCAAGAAAAACCAGGACACTATTATTTTCATTTCCATAACATTTTGTTAATGATATAAAGCTTTGACCTACATAATGAAGTAAACAGTTACAGAATACAAACCAAAAGGAAAAAAAGAAAACCCTTTCTGTTTGTTTTTAGAAGTGAGGAAGATTTCGTTAACCATTGTTTTTGTATATATTTCTGTGCATTTTGTCCAGTCTCACCTTCCTCGGTCTTTGTTAACTAAACCGGGTATTAGCAAAATAGAAAACGAGTGGGAAAAAAAAAAAACTAGAGAAAAAGTCCAGTCAGTTTTTTGGTATGGATCTCAAGATTAGAATGTATTTGGCATTTTTAAGTCTAAAAAATTCACAAACTGCCTTTTCTTAAAATAACATATAATAAAGGCCATAGGTGGCTAATAAAGGCTAAAATACAGACTCTTGGCCATTTATAGAAAGTTTGCCGCTCCCTGTACTAGACCTCAAGTTCTTAGACATTGTGAATTTTGTGCCGGTCACTTGGCATACTCAGCCTAATACATATGCTATACAAAATAAACGTTCAATAAATATTGTTTGACTTAAGACCATTTGATGTTACCTGGAAAGGGGAAGTAATATCAGGCCTGGCACTAATGTAATGGTCATCTATAAGTTCTCAAGTGATGAATTGAAGGAAAGAACTTAAACATGGACTGGTGTGGCAAAAATAGGTATTCTTGTAACAAAATTTATATGTCCCCATTTTTTATTTGGACAGTGGCTTTCGAACCAGGAACTCTGTTCTAGGCAAGGACTCTACTTTGTAGGCAAAGTGACGTGCTGGTGAGGATATGTATCAGTTCCTATTTAAGGGAACCCTAATTTGGTCTGTTTCCTTATTCATGTTGGATTCAGAAAGCTTCCAAAATATCATATACATACACGTAAGCATAAAATGTATAAATCATAAAACTCAGCTTAATTAATTAATTTATTTATTTAGAGACAGAGTCTCACTTTGTTGTCCTTGGTAGAGAGCTGTGGTGTCACAGCTCACAGCAACTTCAAACTCTTGGGCTCAAGTGATCCTCTTGGCTCAGCTCCCGAGTATCTGGGACTACAGGCGCCCACCAAAATGCCCAGCTATTTTATATTGCAGTTGTCACTACTGTTTTAGCTGGCTGGGGCCAGGTTCAAACCCGCCACCCTCCGTATATGGGGCAGCGCCCTACCCACTGAGCCGCAGGTGCCACCCAAAACTCAGCTTTATTAAATAATAATTAAATAGGCACACTACTATATATCATGTATGTCAAGTAGTAAAATTTTGCTACCACCACAAAAATTTTGTCTCCCAAGTTAAATCTCTCCGTTTCCTCTGAAGAGAACAATTATCGAATTTTCATACTAATTACTTCTAATATTTTAAAAAATAATTTTGGCACCCGTGTGCAATCCTAAGTAGTATGATATATTTGTCTATTCTTTTTTACCTTCCCTTCATAGAAATGGAATTACATATTATCAGTCGGGCAATAGTTGTTTAATATTTGATTTCTCATGTTGATGTTTTAGAAGCTGTTCATTACTGAAGAGTGTGTCCATGTGTAATTGTATCATAATATTTTTACAAACTTGACTGTTAATGGGCATTTTTTTTCTAGTTTGGCTTCATACATAATGCTGCTCAGAATAACTTTTTCTTTAAATCTCTCAGTTAAACATGGATATACATGACTGTACATATCTAATCATACAGTACGCATGTACAGATAGATCTATATATGTCTATGAACTGGCATAGTTCAACCTAACTATTTTAGGTACTCTGAATTTTTCCAGATATGGAAAATTTTCTGTTTTTATTTCTTTAAGTAATCTTTCTACCCCCATTTCCCTCCTCATTTCTTTTTTAAGCTTCTAAACTCAAACATTCATACTTTTGATGCTGCCCCATAAATTCCAAAGTTTTCCTCATTCCCTTTCATTATTTTTTTCTATGCTGCCTGTTTATTTCCTTTTTCCTCCATATGTTATTTATTTATTTATTTATTTTTTCGAGATTGGATCTCAGTCGAGACCCTTCGATTGGGTCTCAAAGTTGCCAAGGGTAGATTTGAATTCTTGGTCCCTAGTGACCCTCTTGCCTCAGCTGGCACTATAGGTGCTACATGCTACCATGCCTAGCTTCCTGCATAACTTTTAGTTGACTTCACAGATTTTGTTTTGTTTTCTCTTCTGCTAGGTCAGTTCTGCTATTGAGGCCTTCTGTTGCATATTTTAATTTTATTCTGTATATTTTTCTGCTACAGAATTTCTCTTTAATTTTTAAAATATAATTTCAATCTGTTAAATATTTTGTCTTGGTCATTTTTTTTGGGGGGGTGGGGGGTTGCAGCTATCATGGTTGTTTGGTGTGCCCGGGCTGGGGATTCGAACCGGCCACCTTAGGTGTATGTGGCTGGCACCTTAGCTGCTTGAGCCACAGGCGCCAAGCCGGTCATTTTTTTTTAATTAAACATGTTGCCTCTTTCTTGGAATGTGCTGAACTTCCCTATTTTGGAAGTGTATCTTATATCTCTTAGCCATACATGCACATGCATTACTGTTGTGTACAAATCTGATTATACAGTATGTATATATGCATTTATTTTGAATTTTTTGTTAGGCAGCACTTTGTTCATTTCCATTTCTTTGGTGTAAGCTACTGGGAGAAAATTATGTTCATTTGGTGGTTGCAGGTGCATGTGAGATTACTTAAGGGAAGAGTCATATCTTGATGTGCTTGCATTGCGAATATTAATGATTTAATAAGCTTAAAACCAATGTACAATAAGTACATTAACCTACAATAAGTAGGTTAGAAACTAAATTAAGAAAATGATTGCAGAGGAGGGGCAAAGGAAAACAGAAACAGGAGAGGAGTGGATTCAGAATAACCCTGAACCCAGAGCAGCAAGCTGCTGGAGGCCTGGCACCTTTAAAACTGAAGAATCGGCTTGTTAAAACTTCACCTCTCCCCCAGGGCAGCACCAAGGCCACAGAGGTCTCTAAGCAGGCCAGGCTCACCTGGATCAGTGGGGGTTTCTAATTGCCTGAGAGAGGGACTGCTTTGGTAAAGGTAAGGTATACAGAATGTTTAAACCTTGTTAAGACAAGATATGCTCAGAACTAGAGACAGAGATAAAATATCTCTTTTCTTTGGCCACTTTGGTATGACTGGAAGCGTCTGTCCATCTGAGCAACAAGTTTCTTAAGCATTATCACGTCTGAGATTTGTGCGCTGGTTCGTTGGGGTCTTTCCTGATGCCCTGCTCCCAGACTCTTTTTCACCTTCCCATACTCTGTGTTAAGGATCATAAATACTTTAGAGCAATAAAAGTAGAAAGAAAATCCATCCAATTACCATAGTTGTAGAAATAATTTAGTTAGAAAAATGGAAGTATAGTAAGAACCGTTTCAGAATTGTTTGCCTTTCCCTCATAAGATTTGTGATTAAAACAATGGTGTATGAAATAAAAATGGAGCCAGCCTGGGGCAAGAGGCTGCATGTGTGTTGAACCTCACAAAGAAGAAATGCATGCCACCTCCTGGCCCAGCTTAACTCTTTAACTTTCTTGCTGTCTCTTGTATTTTCTTTTTCTTCATCATCTTTGTCTTGTTTCAAATCAAGCCACTGGGAGGGAACCCATAGCACTGCTGAGGGCACCCAGTGGTTGGTATTATGTCTTCTAGATGTCTGCACATTTGTAGAATTGTAGCCTTATTCCAGTCTTTATAGACTGGGTTTTCTGTAAAAGGCCTGCATCAATCAGTCCATCCAGAGATTCTGGGCAGGATGTCTGGTATGGTGCAAAAGTGATCTAACTGCTCAAGTCCTTAGGTAGACTGGCCTAGTGCCTGGATTAGCAGATGGGTAATTCTGACACATGGGTCTACAACGTTGGGTCTGAAGCATGTGACCACTCACAAGTACATGCTCTGTGGTGGGCACCGATGAGCCTGGAGCATGAGCCCACATGGATAGCCCTGAAGACTGTACTGGGCATTAGCCTGAAGCCTGAGTCCACAGTTCCTGACCTGGCACTAAGCAGGCCTTGAAGTCATTGAGTCTGCAGGCTTTATGCAGGCACTGGGATAGTTCTAGAGCAGCTATTCTCAACCTGTGGGTCACGACCCCTTTTAACAATGAAAATATATTGTGGCATTAAGAAGGTTGAGAACTACTGTTTTAAAGGCTGAGTTCACTGAAATCACTCTGGAGCCAGAGGCCTTGGGAATTGGTCTGATGCTGAAATAGGCTTGCAACTTGAAACCATGAGGATGGACAGGGTCTGGGTCTGAAGCTTGCATCTGCAGGGGTTGTCTTAAAGGGGTCATCTTCAAGCCTTGGTTTATAAGGTTCAACCTGATACTAGTGGGTCTAGCCCAGCTACAGGGTCTTCTGGAGAGTACCTTGATGTTGCATCCTCTAGAGTCTGACATTGGCTTAATACTAAATTTGAAGAGGATCTTATGTCCACAGGGGTAGAGCCCAGGATTGCAGGTGCTGCCCTGGGGCCTAGGGGACCTGGCCCCTAGATCATCAGAGGCAGGTCTGGGACCTGGGTACACAGGGACAGTCTTGGACCTTGGGTCTGTTGGAATGTAGCACCAAAGAGACTGATCTAGAGGATGAAGGCATGGGGACCTGCCTGAAGCTTGTGTCTGTACATGCTGACCAGTATTTGAAGCTGGAGATGCTGGTCTGGTATTAGAGTGAGCCTGAACCCTAGGACTGTATGGGCTGGCTTGGTACTGGATGGGCCTGGAGCCTGTTTTTGCAAGGATCAGCTTGGAGGCTGGGATTGTGGGTACCAGACTGATGACTACAACAGCAGAGTTTGGCCTGGTTCTGAAACAGGCCTAACTGTGCGGCTATCAGGGGGTCATCACAGTGCGGGGGACAGTTTGCAACCTGAGGCCACTGAGCTCAGCCTGGCAGTGGGGTGTTCTAGAGACTAAGGGCACCTCACAGGCCTGGAGCCTGGGGCTGTGGAATTCAGTCTGGTGCTAGTTTGAGCTAAAAGATGTGGTTCATAGGTACTACTGACATCCAGAGTCACCGAGGCCTATCCTGCACTGGGTTTTGCTGTGTGGTGAGCCCAGTGTTGGGGCCAAAGCAAAGCCTGGGGCTTATTTCTTTCTTCTTCCCCAGGGAGAAAGGGGTCTCTTTTCCATCTGTGCTGTCTGGGGTTGGGGGAGGGATAGTATGTGTAAAATAAAACTGTCCTTCCAACCCACTTCAATGCATCTTTATTTATTTGTCTGAGCTACACTCTGGACTGTAAAATCTCACTTGGTTTCCTTAGTTCCTGTGAAGGTATTTTTTTGCATGGATAGTTGTTTGAATTGATGTTTCTGCTAGGGAACAAATACTGGAGAGTCCTATTCTTCTTTATTGCTGACATCTGTCCCCTGGTTCAGAATTTTTGTTAAAAAAAAAATCTTTCCATGTTAAGCCATGGTCAGGATTTGTAGATGAAAGCCTCTCTAATTCCTTTCCTTAGGTCACAGAGTGATGACAGAAAGCACAGAAGAAAGGTAAGTATGAGATCTAACCTTTACGTGAATGTCTTAAAACATTTTTCTAAGAGCTTTAAACATATCTGCTCTTACAATTTTCACAACAACCCGCTGATATTGATATTAATATATTGATGGGAAAGAAAAATGAGATACAAAGATATATAATTTGATAAAGATAGTACATCTAGATTATAACTGAACCAGCATTTAAATCCGGAAAGTTTGACTTGTGAATCTAAGATTTAATACACCTAATGACATGATTTCTTGAATGAAAAAAAAATTAGATGCGAGAAAAGTGATATTTCCTCACAGTGTTTCCCTTTTAGGGCAATTCAGGAGATTTACTGTGACTACTACACAGCCAATAACAATAAACCTAACTTTTCATGACTGTGTACTCTTTAAGAATTTACCATTGATGTTTAACTTTCTCTATTTCATAAAAACATATGTATTTTCTTCTTGTCAGATACAAAACCACTTTTTAATATTTATTTTTTCTCTAATCCAGAATAGGAAAGAAGAAGAAACACATGAGGGAATCACTGAAAAGTTTAGCATTGATGATGGTGAGTCTCATACCTCTCAGCTTTTCATAAAGAATTGAATATGAATTTTTTATAAGAAGAGTTGTGCAACTGCATAAGCAGAATTCTCGCTTCCCTCTAGAATGGGATATACGTGAGCATAGCTACATTTCTTGGTTCCTTGAGTTTTTAATATTTCCCTTATTGAAGGAAGAGAATAAAAGAATGCCTACATGGTACCAATTATATTTGATCATAATACGGATTTCTACTTCTTTCAACCACTGCAAATATTTAATGGGATAGTAAAATACATAAAACAATGTCGTCTCCATTGATATAGTCACCTATATTTATATGAGGCGATAAGACACGGATGTGATATGTGATAGTATTCTATTTGGTACATTCCCCCCCCCCACTTAGGAAATAAGTAAAATAAGAATATTCTAGACTCACTTTCAAATTATTTATTTCAATAAATCTTTTTATAATCAATATACTTGATGACTCTTCTTGCTGTGATCCAATACTCCAAGCTTTCATCCCATTTCTGGTGCCTCAGCCTGCCTTGTATGTGTATTTTAAATTAAATCATATGCTTCATGTTGATATTATATATTTGCTTCTGGACCCTTTCAAGAGGATTAATCTGATATTTATGCTTAGGAAATTCTAAGTTAAGAACGAATTCCTCCTGAGTGTAATTGAAGCCTGGAGTTACGCCCACCCCATCCACTGTCCAGGGTCCTGACTTTACCTGGAGGAAGAAGAGGAAGAGGCAGGAGAACAGCCCCAGAATCTGACAGGCAGCGTAAACGACCTTCAAGGTCTTATTTAACTCTGGCATATCTATTTTCTCACATCCTGCTGGCTATTTCAATGCAGACTATGGAATTTCTGTGGATTTATTTTTTAAACAAACAGGGAGGAGGAGACTACTGCATTATGTGGCATAAATTGCATTGACTAAATTTTCCATCCAGTTGTCATGACAACCTTCATGTTTTCCATAATGTGTAGACTATTAAGTATTGAAGTAGATGCACTTTTTAAAAAAGACACCAGCATTCAGGAAGACGTTTTCTGTTAGAACTTCTTGAAGGACAACAGGATTATGATGCTTCAACAAACAACCTGTCATCCTTATTCTATTCTTTTGGATTGCAAAATGGACAAGAAAAGCATAAAAAACACCCTAAAATATCTGGGTTTAATGGTATTTTCATTAAATGTCAGGTATTTCAACTATCAGCAGACAGATACCTGAGTCCCACTATGGAATCTGTGGCAGCCATTGTCCAGCAGTATTTCCGATGAATGAGAATTTGCCAGTTCTGCAGGAATCTTACTTTAGAGTAAAGGAATTCTGAACTTTCCAACACTCTCACAAAACCACTTTCTCTTTCACTAATTTTCTTTTTTCATACTTATTATATTTGAAATCTCTTCCAAATTACTACTTCAAAATCAATTGGAGATAGCTTATGTTTAACTCAAGTTTTCCCATCATTGAATTAAACAACAGAATTCCCACAGCTGTATTTATACAGATGTGGTACAATTGTAAGTTTTTATCTTATCATGCATGATATATTTCTGGAAGTGAGTACTTCATTTTGGCCTGGGTAAGAATCTAGAGAGCACAACTCCCTTTGTTTAATTAATTCAGAAATATCAAGTTTATAATTGTTTATAGATAATAACTAAGTGACTTCTAAAAAAGGTTTAGCCATTAAAAAGGGGGTCAGTCATCACGGACTCCATTACCATTTCTAAATCTGAAACATCTTCTTAATACCCCTAAAAGTTTCCTTTCACAATAGTCACCCAATTCTTCCTGAAGTCAAAGTATGTAGGAAACTTTCCCAAAGAATGATCCAGAAATAGCATTTTTATAGGCAAAGAGCAACTGTGCAATTACGTTTTGTTCATAAAACATTCACCAGATCAACCTTTCTTGCATGACCTATGGACACATATACACTGCAATTCAAAGTATTGTTACCAAATACATAGCTCATGTCACGTACCCCCACCCCACATGCCATTTATTCAGTTTTCAAAATCAGCACAACCAATATTTATTGACACTCACAATGTGCCAACAACTACGTGGGAAGTGGGAGGGACGAGGCTGAGTAAGGTCCCATATACATGGACATTTCAGTGTAATAGGTTATCATTACATGGAGAATCCCTGAACAACACAGAGGAGAAACGTTAAGATAATTTCAAAGTCTTTTTTAGAACTGATGAAGACAGAGTTAACTTTTTAGAAGGAACAAAGAATTTGTCCAAGGTTGGTGGGAATAGCATTTTAGAAAGAAGGAATATGGAAGCAGGAAGATGCACATGTGTGAAACCATCGGTTGTGGGTGAGGAAGCACCAGCTATCAAGCATTTTAAGTCACAAGTCCAGGCAAGAGATAATAAAGATGTGTATACACCAAGTCACAATGGACCCTAAATTGCTTGTCCAAGACTTGAACTTATCTTGGGTAACAATTCATTGATGACTTTAAGCACTTTGATAGGGGTGATCTGTATTGTCTTCTGGTAGGAGTCAATAACGCCTTTAATTAGCTGAGAAGGTACTTGAAGGTTAGACTTTAGTTCTTATTTCTAAAATAACTAGGAATATAATTAATGAAAAGATAAAATATTGACATGATCCTATATGATTAAGTACTTTAGCATGTCATCTGCTGTGTCTATCAAAGGTTATAATCAGTTGAATCTTTTGTCTTCAAATCCTAATCATTTTATGTTAGATAAGTCCCAAAGGTATGTGTGTAATTGCCTCCATGTAAAACATCAACCCCTTTTAAATCTGTTAAGTACAGAGAATTTTGGATTGCATGGCTAGAAAAGCTTTGGATTCTTCAGTACATCTGTGAAACAGCTCGACATCTGCCTCATTAATATACAAATTATTGAAAAAAACAATGGAAGACTAAAAATCTTTTAAACTATATTTCTCTCACAGTGATGATTCCCAAGACTTCAACCTCAAATCATACAGCTTTTAGGGGGTTTTCTGTGTTGACTCATTTTATATGTCTGGGAATTAATTCATATCTACATGGAATTATGAATCATTATTCTTTTGTGACAATTCACACTCCAGGAGACAAAGCTCTGTCCTGGCACAGGGTGAATGAGACTGCTGTCTCGTTAAAGCAAGCCAGAATACATGGCAGGAAACAGACACCACTTAGGAGTGATAAATTACAGCTCATACTCGCTCCTAAATCCTGAAACTCTTCTATGGTGCTCACTAATAGCTCTATTTCACATACAGAAACTAGAAATGGATTTTAATATTTCAATTCATGGCCAATTTAGTTGCCAGAAAATGTGAGCAATTGTGAGTAAAGCACCAAGACCAGGATTTTGTCATAGCTGCGTTACAGAGAGCTGACGTTCAGACTCCCTGCTGTTCAGATCTCAATGAGCTCAGTTTCCATGTCTGTTGAATGATGAAGTAGGTATATCGAAATCAGGCACAATGGTATGTGTACGTTATTTTCTACACACTCTTTTTAAAAAACAATGTGATAATTGCTTTTATTTGGTGGGTCTAAATTGGTTAATTTTGTTGATTGTTGATTTTTGTGCAGGGTTAGAGAGATCTATACTCTAATTTCTATCTCCAAGTGGGGCAAATAGCTTCGAACTGAAATTTTGGCCTTAACGCAATGAATTGTACTTGGCCATAATCCTGAGCCACTGTATTTCAAATACTTTTTCTTGGTCATAATGAAAACTGGGTAAGGTTCAAACTATTCACGCTAGTGGAAAAGAAAATATAGGGTCACATTCTCATTTAGGCCAGATCAACAGTATACTTTTCCTTACGAATGAAAGTGTATCTTATAAGCATTTTCAAAAAAGTATTTCATTAAGTTTTATCATTATTGTATTGATTCTTTAGATTATCTAATTAAAGAAAAATATATGCACCATTCATTCATTATATCACCATATATAGAACATGATTTATAATTTACTGGTTATTTAAAATACATTTCAATTTTAAAACCACAACATTTTGTGAACTTCTAAGATTATTGTCTGCTAGAGCTCTCGAATGATATAAACTATAAAACAACAAATAGTTTATAACATGCTCAGGTATTTTTACTGAGTACACACAATCAGCTACTTTCTGCAAAGAGAGACACTGTGTGTGTATTGTTCAGCCATAAAACCATCATCCAAACAACTATTATGTGTATGCCTGAATTGCATCACCTTTCTCAACTTTTTTATGTAACTTCTATATTTTAAAGGCCATCTGAGTAAACACTCCTATCTCATGAACCTTAAATGTATAAATTTATACTTGTATTCTTCCATAAACGGGAATGTCTTTGCAAAAATATATCTAAGGGATGAAATCTTGTATTTTAAAGAAGTCCAGAATGTTTACTTTTCACTTAGTTCTTATTCAAAATATATAAGTAAATCATTAGTATTGTACATAAATAAATGTGTAGGTGCTTCATTAAAACATAGAGGAGATTATTAGACTATGCTTAGCAAGGAAAAATTAAATAGAACAGAGATATCTCTTCATTTTGTAGGGCTGACTTGCCCTTTTTGCTGAATGATCAATTCAAAATTAAGGCAGATTAATAAAAGAAAGGTGTCTTTAACATGCTCATGGGGATAATCAAAGAGTAATTATGCACCACTCCAATGAAGTTTAGATACTGTTATACCTTTTTGGAAGGAAAGGAAAACGAGGAATACAGGTAATTCTGTTTAGGAGTGTCAAATGATGCTACAGAGAATAAAATGGAGGATGAGAACTGATTAATTTGTAAATAATTCTCTTAGCAAACCACCGTCCCCTTAGAGACAGGTATTACTTTTAAGTGATTTGGTCTAGGTCTGGTTGCATTGTTGAACCCCCACCCCCACTTCCTGCAATAAGTTGAAAAAACAGGGAGAGTAAGTGAACTCAGTTGCCCTCTTTGATCTTTTTATTCTTTTTAAATTTCAGATTAATATGAGGGCACACACATGATTAAATTACATTATTAGGTAAAATTGAAGTTATAATTAAGACTTTCATCAGAGGGTGTGCTGTATACCTTTACATTGTGTCCAGTAGGTGAGACCTCATCCTTCCCCCTTCTCTCTCCTCCCTATTTTAGTTTTAGTGTAAATTTGTTTTTCTTTCCTGGGGCCCCTCTTTGATCTTTTGATTGGTCGGTCCAGTTTATGCAGCTAGAGGGAAAGCCCCCTCCAGTGCTTTTTTGATCTTGAAGGGCCTGTAATTCAAAATACTTTTCATGCCAGGAAGTCATATTTTGGAGTGAAATTTCCTGAGCTCCTTTACTTTCTGACCAAATTTTATATAAATTATAATTGTCACATGCTAATTTAATGAATAATTATTTAATATTGTGCTAGTTTCTCTGGATAATCACAATGATAAAAAACATATATTTCTGTCCTTTTCAGTGGAGATGGTATATAAGAAAATAATAAGAAAAAATATTATCGAGTCTTTTCTATTTATTTTCCAATTTTATTCTCAAGTGTTAAGGCAAAATTAAAATGGAGACCAGGCAAGAAAATTCCTCAGCAAACAAAACCAGCTAGCTAGGCCTTCAGAAGACCATTAACCTTGCTTAAACTGCAGATATGACTAAAAGTGAACTTGAAGCATTTCTGGTAAATCCTTATGCTAGACAGAAGCAAAATTTAACCTCCAACTGTCATAAACAGTCAAATAACATGTGATACTAGGGACTTTCCAGTAATGTAACACTAAAAAGGCAAATTCATAGCTGCAGCCAAACAAAGATATATGTCCATATATGTATGCATACACACATTTATTTGGATTTATGGACACATTCTCTCTAATCCAATAATAGTAAGATGAGTAGAGTAACCAAACAACTAGCAAATATAAAATGATTATTGTAATCCTAATAGCAATATCATTAACTACTAAGTCCCTTGGTCACTCCCTAATTGACTTATGAAAAGTGGAACCGAATACATCAATTACATTACACTAGGTTCCATAAACCTACATACTGCATAAACCCAGTAAGAACAAAAAATGCCCCAATTTTAGTAGCTTAAAACAACAAATGTACATTGCACTCCCATTTAAAATCGATCACTAACCTGCGGAACCAATTCAGGCGTGCTGCTTTGGGTGTGGTTTCTGTGTGTCACACATCCCTAAAAGAAGCTTCCATAATTATTAAGGCACTGGCAATTAGATGCTGTGACCCTATTAGATTTTACCTGAGAACTGTAATGCTGGGAAAAACATGTACTCGAAGACATCTTTCGACCTTTTCTGTTCCAGAAAATAGCTTACTGCAAAGCATTAGCCTTCCCTGCAGAGTTTAGATACAACTCAGGTACGGTCCCACCATTAACTATGACAAGGTCACAGGAAGACCCTATATATTCCTATTCTTTACTTAATAAATGATTAGCTGAACTACTTGTTCGCCTGGATCAATTGGGACACAGTACTTGTTAACACAACTTTGATTATCTCTCCTTCCCCTAGGCTCCTGAACTTTGGCTTACCCTCATCCTGAGGCAGGATGCAGCCCCTCCTCAAATGTCCCTAAGGAGAATAAGTCGGCCCGAGGGTAAAATACTCTCTGATCTACTGTCCAATCATGCAATTCTATTACATTCTACTTCTCAAAACCTGATGCTTTCCAGCCTTGTTTATTTCTCTCTATATAAGAAATAAATACGTCTAACTCACCTCTAACCTTTAAGACACTTGCAGATCTTATGATCTGAATCTTCTCCCTATTACAGTAATTCTTCTTGGTCTATTGCAATGGTCTCTGACACTGGCCCTCTCTTCGCAATAAGCCTTTCAAATTAAATTTTCCATATTGCACCTGGATTTGTCATACTGTGCTTGGATTTGTAGTTTTACTTGACAGCTTCTATTCAGAGATGGCATAGTTCAATTCTGCTCACAGGTTTGTTTTTTTTTTTTTTTTTGGCAAAACAATTCACATAGCTATGCTTGACCTAAAGATTAATAAAATGCTATCTTGAATATCCTGGAAAGAGTAAAAATTATTATATCCCCTGTTTAATTCACACAAAAATGTGAAAAAAAATCTTTAAGAAGAGATGAAACATCTTTGTATGACTCTTACAAAACTAATAATTTCCTAAACAGAATTTTATACTTGATATTTGGTTATAAGGCTTTTATTCTCTCTACTATCAGGGGATCATTTTAAACTTTACTTAGATCTATTTTAGCTTTCTTTCAAGTTTGACAGCTTTCTATTATGTTATCCAACATAACCTCATGGTATTCTAAATGAAATGTTTAGATACCTTTTGAATTTAAATTTTAAATCTTCTTTCATAAATTTAGTGACATCATCCCAATAATGATTTTCTGAACAGATTCCAAATGAAGGATAAAATATAATGTCAATTTATCATTAATTATTTGAACAATCCCAAAACTGTTTATATTACTATTACTATTATTGTTATTATTATTATTATTATGATTAAGACAAGGTATTATGATTTGGGTCAGGCTGGTGTCAAACTTCTAGCTCAAGTAAGCCTCCTGGCTCAGACTTCTTAGTAGCTGAGATTACAGACACAAGTTGGCAAAATATGGTTTTGTGTATCTTCCTACAGCCCATATTATTTTCTGTTTGTTATAACTCAAAAACTAAGACTGTATATGTTCTTTTTATATTTTTAAAATGTTAAAAAGCAACAGCAACTATTTGAAAACAATAAAGATTATACCTTATATTACTCACAAAATCAACATTATTTACTATTTGGCCTTTGCAGTAAAATTTTGCTAACTCCTGATATCGGTAATTGTAAGCCATGAACAAGATCAAACTAATGACTAATTTTAAATTATTTCTATAGTTAGTGAGAGGAGGGCAATACACTTCACTAAAAGCAGCCCATGTCTGCCACTAAAAAGGTGAGGATGAAAAGTTTCAGGTGGATGGCCACCTACAGGTATGCCTTCTTAGAGCAAGCATGGTGACTCTGGAAAAGTGATTGGAGATGCTCATAGTGAAAGAGAGAGAATAATCTATTGGGAATATCAAAATAGAACTGGGGAGGACAGGAGGGAAGAACTCTGAGGCTCCAGATATCCCCATGGACACTGTGACCTAGGTATGAAGGACACCTTTCCTTCACCATCATGACCACAGACCTCCAGACACACCAGGGAGCTGCTTGGAGTCTGCACAGCAACATGTTCATTGAAGGGACCCTGTGGCTTCCATTCCTGAGTCTTTGCAACTTGTTCCATTTTGAGCTTTCAGGTCCGGAGTACCTGGCCTACAGAGGGCTTAGGTTTGCTGCAGCCACCTCCACATCACCCAAGTTGGGATGAAGAGGGAGCAGGGAGAACAAATGCTCTCACATGCCCTAACTGGGAGTCCTGCACCCCCTCCTGCTGATAAGAGATTTGAGTAGACTCAGCACCACCACTGCCACCAGGGCAGCCCTGTGTGATGACTGCCTCAGGAAGACTTGAGAAGAGGGAACACTCTGGCCTCATAGCAGCCAAGCCCTGTGGCTCCTTCCACCATGACTTCCACATCGCCACCTGGACCGATGCACACCTCTTGACTCTTGCACTGCTGTCAACCACCAAATGTTTTGGCCCCTATCATTCCTGAGTGACCCTTTCCCAGTGGCACCCACCTACCACTTGGTAAGGACTACTTTCTTTGTCCAGCACTCCACCAGGGACCTGCTGGCTACAAGCTACTGTTGCACCTGGACCTACAGCCTTCACATCCATGAATATTACCTATATAGCCTGGCCCAGCTGCCACTGCCACTGAAACACGTAGACAGAGCAATGTCCCCCAAATGCCAACTAATGTAGAGAAGAAATTGCCCATCCCCCCACCTGAGCTCCCAACAGTCTGGGTGACAATCCACCACGCCATGTAAAGATCATCTGGCACCGGCTTAGGCTGTAACAATCACAAGGAAAAGAGAACACACAGAATAGTTGGATGATAGGCTCTCAATGCACCTACCCCTGTCCCTCCAGGTCAATCTTTCAGAACAGGTGAGATAAGCACCACCGAGGCACTCCTCCTTTTTTGCTAAGTAGGAGCGCTCCCAGAAAAGGAGAACAGAAGCACTACAAACTTATCTGCCCTGATCTGACAGAAGCAGCTTCAGGTAGAAAAAAAAAATCAAAAGAGTTCTGGAAAGATGAATAAACAAGTTAGGTCAACACCCCCAGGGGATCACAATAGATCTATAGCAATGGACCCCAACCAAAAAGAAATTGTTAGAATATCAGAAATGGAATTTGGAACATAAATGACAAATAGGTAGAATAAAATTCAAGAGAAAGTGGAATCCTAACATAAAGAACTGTTGAAAATATTTCAGTATAGCAATGAAAAAAATGAAAGTGTCACTAAAGGGCTAGACTATATAAGAAAGGATATAATAGAAATTAAATAAATGAAAGAATCATTTTTGGAACTTAAAAATATAGCAGAATACTTCAACAACAGGCAAGACAAAGCAAAGGGAAAATCTCAGAGCTTGAAGGCTTTCAAACTTACCCAGTCAGTGAAAGATGCTGAAAAATGAGCAAAGAAGAATGAACAGTAACTCAGAGAAATATGCGACGATGTGAAATGAGGCAGTAAAGGAATTACAGGTAGTGTGGAGGGAGAAGACAAAGCAAAAATCACTAAAAACCTATGTGGGAAAATTTTGAGGAAAACTTCTCTCATATCACTAGATTCTGAGATATTGAGCTAAAAAATAGTCACTGACTATCAGGAAGTTTCATATCTTCCCGGACAGGACATCTCCAAGACACATAGCCATCATCCTGGCCAAATCAAAAGAAAAGAGAAAATTCTACAAGCTGCAACCTGAAAACAACAGTTAACCTGAAAAGGAAAACCCATCAGGTTAGCAGAACACTTCTCAGCATAGATTTTGAAAGCCACAGGGATTGGGGCCCCATCGAGAGTCTTAAATACAGCAACTGCCAACCAAAAATTACATGTCCTGAAAAATAAAGTTTCATAAATAATAGAAAAATAAAGATTTTCCAGATAAGCAAACATGAAGAAAATTTGTCACTAATGGACTTGCCCTACAGGACATACTCAAAAGTGCATTAAACATGGAACAGCACAACAATATCTCCCAGCATAAAACAAACCAAAAGTTAAAACTCACAGTGCTTATAAAATAATAACAAAAGAGAAAAAAACCTAAACAATAAGTTATGCTCTAACATGATGAACAAAATGGCATTCCATGTATTAATACTAACACTAAATATAAATGATCTTAATATCCCAATTAAAAGATACAGACTGGCTGCACGAACATAAGCAAAGTCAATGCTGTCTCCAAGAAACACACCCACCTCACAAGCAGTCACACAGACTCACAGTAAAGGAATGAAGACAATATTCCACAAAAATGGAAACTAAATGTAAGAAGGTATAGTCATTCTTATATCAGAAAAAACAGATTTTAAATCCAAAATGGTATAAACAGACAGAGATTGTCATTATATAATAGTAATGGAAACAATTCAACTAGAAGGCAAAACAATCCTAAAGACATATCCACCTAACATGGGAACTCTCAGATTCATAAAGCAAATTCTCCAAGACCTAAGCAAAGAAATAAAAAAATATCATTATAATTATTGGGGATTTCAACAACCCAATGTTTTTCACCGCTTTTTTATCTCATAACACACTTGATCTTAATCTTTTGTGGCACACTTAAATTATGCTGATTAAAAAAGAGAGATAGTGAGAGAAAAAGAAGCATACACTCATTGCGCTTTGAGCATCTTCCAATTAGGGAGGTGCCTGTGGCTCAGTGAGTAGGGCACTGGCCCCATATACCAGAGGTGGCGGGTTCAAACCCAGCCCCAGCCAGTAATAATAATTTAATTAATGATCATTAAAACTGTTAATGGTACACTTAAGAGCCTCTCACAGCACACCAGTGCTGTGGCATACCAGTTGAAAATCACTGTGATAGCCCATTGACAGAACTGGACAGATCACTGAAGCAGAAAATAAGTAAAGAAAAAAATGGAGTTAAACAGGACTCCAGAATAAATCACCCAAATAGATATCTGCAGAATATTTTACTGAAAACAAAACAAAACAACTTCAACATAATCCCCATGAAAATACCAATGTCATTTCACAGATCTAGAAAAAAATAATTATAGGCTTCATTTGGAATGGAAAGGAACCTGAATAGCCGAGGAATCTTAATGAAAAAAACAAATCAGGAGACATCCATCACATTACCTGACTTCAAATTATAGCAGGAGTCCTCAAACTACGGCCCGTGGGCCACATGCGGCCATAATCCCACCTGCTGGGTGTTTTTACCACCACTGCCTGTCCTGCTTAGCAGCCAACTCGTCCTGGACCCAGAGTCTGGCCCTCCAATGGTCTGAGGGACAGTGAACTGGACCCCTGTTTAAAAAGTTTGAAGACCCCTGCATAGGCTATAGCAACCAAAACTGCGCGGTACTAGTATAAAAGTAGACACATAAGCCAACGAATAGAGAACCTACATATAAACGATACACTTATAATCAACATATCTTCAACAAAGCGGACAAGAACATGCACTGGGAAGA
Organism: Galago senegalensis; assembly: GCA_963575145.1. Taxonomy (NCBI): domain Eukaryota; kingdom Metazoa; phylum Chordata; class Mammalia; order Primates; family Galagidae; genus Galago; species Galago senegalensis. The sequence continues at coordinate 19,830 of CAUYTI010085369.1, forward strand.
GGAGGCCCTCTGCAACGAATGGTGCTGGGAAACTGGATATCCACCTGCAGAAGAGTGATGCTATCTTCATGTACATAAACTCATCAAAACGGAAGATATATTTAAGTGTAAAGCACAAAACCCTAAAAAGTCTAGAGCAAAAGTCTAGAGTAGGAAAAACTCTTCTAGATATTGGCCTAGGGTAAGAATTTATAACTAAGGCCACAAGACAAGTACAGCAATAATAAAAATAATCAAGTCTTAATTAAATTAAAATATTCTGCACAGCAAAGAAAATAATCAAAAGAGTAAAGAGACAATCTTCAGAATGGGAGAAAATATTCGCAAACTGCGAATCTGCAAAAGGACTGATATCCAGAATCTACAAACAACTCAAACAATTCAGCAAGGAAGAAACAAATGATCCCATTAAATTGTGGGCAAAAGATATGAACAGAAGTTCTTTTTTTTTTTTTTTTTTTGCAATTTTTGGCTGAGGCTGGGTTTGAACCCACCACCACTGGCACATGGGGCTGGCGCACTACTCCTTTGAGCCACAGGTGCTGCCCTGAACAGAAGTTTTTAGTAAGAAGATAGACAAATGGCCAAAGAAAAATATGAAAAATTGCTCAACATCACTAATTATCATGAAAATACAATTTAAAGTCACATTGAGATACCTCTTTGCCCCTGTCAAAATGGCCATTATTAAAGTTCAAAAACAATAGATGCTGGCATGGATGCAGAGAGAAAGGAACACTTAGGTACTGCTGGTACAAATATGCATAAGTACAACCTCTCTGGAAGCAATATGGAGAGTCTTCAAAGAAATAAAGTCAGTGCCACCTCTCAGCCCAGCAATCACACCAGTGGGTATCTACCTAAAGGAAAAGAGGGCATTATATTGAGAAGGCACCTTCTCAATATATGGGAACATCTTTGTAGCATAGTTCACAACTGCAAAGACATGGAATCAACCTAAGTGCCTATCTGTTAATGAATGGATGATGAACCTGTTTCACATATAAACCAAGTAGTACTGCTTGGCCATAAAAAGGAAGGAAATAACATTTTTTCAGCAACTTGGATAGAACTGAAGATCATTATCCTAAGTATCTCAGGAATGGAAAAACAAACACCACATGTACTCACTTATAATTTGGAGCTAAAGAATAGACACACAAGGGCACAAAAAGAGGTAAAGTTTATTGAAAACCAAGAAGGGGAAAGCACGGGAGAGGTCAGGGTAAAATCTAACCTACCGGGTACCTGGACACTATTCTGGCCAAGTGCACACTAGACACCTCAACTTCAGCATTATATTACACAAACTATCCACATAACAAAACGTGTTGCACCTTAATATTTTGATAAAATAAGTAATCTAAATATTGAATTAAAATGTTTAAATTTTATTTTAAAAAGACTGAGTATATATAGCAAATAGCCTTGAAATATTCTTGAAATGCTTGTCAATTTGAAAAAGTTTAAATTAACTCATTTTAGAATTAAGATCTGTGTAAATATTATGTACATGTGATCCATATAAATATCCACTACTTTCTATGAGTTATTTTGAGTTCCCAGTAGAAATAACTGATCACTCTACAAAAGCAGTAATTAAACGTTAGCATAATTTTTAGATGTGAAATGTTAAGATATGTTAACCAAAATATTAAGCAAAGGTCTATAAATTTTTAATATTTTCAACCTGTACAGCATTTCTCAGCACCACTGTCTTAATAACAAACCTCAGTGAGTATGTGAGTTTAAAAAAAAATAAAAGCAGCAGCAGAAAGAAACTACTGTATTTCAAGGATAGTAAGTTTTTCTGGGGCTCAATTATGCCACTAGATGGAGCAGTTAGCACTGCAGAGAGCTCTAGGAAAAAATAAAAACTAAAAATAAATTTTCAAGGGGAGATCTATGAAAGATCTTACCAAAAAAAACATAATTCTTCTAACTTTTTTGATAAAGTCATCTCGACATGGTTATTATTTTACAGTCAAAATTATGAAAATTGATTAGCAAATTGAGAAGTCAGACTTCATTAAAAAATTTCAATGATGTTCTGAATTGACTTTTTAGTGGTCTTCTGTTTTCTCTGATTTGACATATGGTAGAATAGGAATGTGTTTTTGTGATGTTTTGAGAACAAAGAAATACAACTACTATTAACATGAAAAATGGCAGTTTTGAACAATGATAATGGAATATATGTGTGTGTGTGTGTGTGTGTGTGTTGGCTTTAGTGAGAGGGGAAAGGAGGAAAAGGAGAGACAGTTAAGCGTCAATGAGAAAGCATCAGCAGTGGATGTTGCACCGTCGCTGCACGGCTGTGAAAATAAGCGTGCAGCAAAGAGTTCCTTCAGATGTCTGGGATTAAGATCAATCAAAGTAGCTGTGAGCCCTGAGGTACAGGGTCAGAGCCTGTGGACTCAAACCACAGGGTTGGACAAAGCATCATTCATCAGATTCAATTTCAAACCCTTTTGCATCAGCCCAAGAAACAACATACATGTTTAAGAGGGAAAACAGGAATCAAAACTCTAAAAGCTGGCATTTGTCCCAATTAATTTATGCATCTCCAAACTCATGCTTCACTGACTTACTAAAACCCATCATTTAGTCCTGCTCCAGCATGCAGCTGTTCAGATGAGGTTGGAAGCAATTTTGCCGCACGATGCTGATATCGGTTAAATGCTGAGTATTAACAGAAAAGGAAAACATCAGATGAGTGAGAGTGTCTGTTGTGTTGATCCGGATTCCCCCAATTCTAGTGGGTCTTACTGACAGAGAAGCCCCCTCACTGGCCTGTACCGTGAAGTCCAGGCCTGGACTAGCACAGGCATACTTGGCTATGAAGGGAAGCATTAAAAGGGGAAAATATTAGATTTTTTTTTCTCCCTGGAAAAAAGCCAGGAAGATTATGAATGAAGACTTTCAAGCCAGGCAGGATATAAAAACTTCCAAGTGTGAACCTGATTACAAATGATGGCTTATGTGGGAAAGGACTAACCAGAAAGGACTTCTAGTTTTGGTCATATATTCTAAGACAACGTGGCTTGACATGGATCACAGTATTCTAGACCAAAGGGTGATAGTTGCTTCAATATTTATGTGTGCGTTGAAAAAATATATTCCAAAGGAAATCCCTTCCACAAACACTTATTTTCAAGAATTCGTGGAAAGATACTATTTTAACTTAAATTGTATGTGTGTTGTAATGCAATTATTAACGCTTATTGATTCAGGGCAATTGTTATGAGAAAATTATGTTGAATAAAGAAACAAATGTTTACACATAATGTATTAACAGTGAAAGAAATTTAAGAAAAGACCTATGAGTATAGATCATAGAACAAAATACATATTTACAACTGGTGAAAAGAATATTCTAAAAAATTTCAGGCCTGGGTATTTGGGATTTTACATTGTTGATGTGGTAAAGATAAAGAAATATATTAGCTGATCAGGTTTTGACCAAATATATTTAGGTCAGAAATACAATCCATGGCTTTCTTTGGATAATATGCCATTTAACTTTTTTTATTAGCATAAATTATCACAAATTGAAAATGTGTTCCTTATTAAAGTCAGATAGACCTATGGGTATTTTAGAAACCAAGCATTTGGAAGTCATTTGTCACACAAGACTGTTAATTGACATGTACCAGCTACCACTCCACATGTAAATATCTATCATCCATTTACTTCTCCTCATAATTTTAAAAGGAAGTCAGCTCTAAGTGGAACTAATTATTAGACTTATTTAAAAAAAGATTGTTAAGAAAGGCACAAAATTTTTCACTGATATTTTCAAAAGAATATTAATTTTGGTACCATTTTTAAAAATAATATAATGAGATATAAGCAAATATTCAACATTACTAGGTAGTGGGCAGTTCATAGCATATTCTTGAAAAAGATAATCTGAAGTGTTTTTGGACAGCTTCTTTTAATGCTTCTATAACTTAAGCTCAAAATATAGATTGTAGCTCTTATTTTGTTTTTGAAGTGTGTAACAACAGTGAACATCACTCACACACATGCTGCAATTTTAGGGTCAGAATGCTGCTGGGGAGGATCTTCCTCCTTCCTTTTCTCTACAGAAACATTCTGGCTTCTGGGTAAAGGATGTGGTAGCAGATTGGGCAAGAGAGTTTTGAGTAATTCATATATTTAAAACATGCCAGGATACTTTTCATGTGTGTATTTGTTTTTGTTTTTTTTTTAATCTCTTTGCAGAATAATTAAGGTAAAATTTATTCCAGGTGAGATTTTCATCAAGGTTTAGAGATAGATAGAGAACAAGGAAAAGTTAACTAGATAGCTTTATGGTTTGCTTTTAGTCCCTTGTTTCTTGCTATAATTAGTCAATAAATGTATTTTTTAACTACGAGATGAATGTGAAAGAAGAGAATTAATGATAGTCCTTACACAGTATATATTTTTAACATTTAGTAGCAAAAAATGAAATGAATTTTCAATTTTATAAAATGGTTTTCTGCTTTTAATGAACAGATTATAATGATAATGAACAGATTTTCTATGAATTCAAGTAAACTACCTATTATTCCATCTTATCACAACGAATAGTCACTCTTTCCTGGCATGACGATTGGTGTAATAGTCTCCTTTAGAGGACATACAACTATTTTTCTTTTCCCCTCTATTAGTTCCATCTGTTCCTGGCATTAACTAAACCACCTAAATTCTGGCAGTGGTACTGAATAATCCATTTTGAGTATCGCAACATAAACCACTGATAGTCACAACTCTTTATTGAGCTTATTATTCTAATACGCAGTCATAACACAGTTTTTTCCTAACCTCCAAGCCTTTTGAGAGTATTAATGACACCAAATGCATAAAACATTCTTAGATCCTTCTAAAAAAACACTCTCAGTACAAAATGTTAATTTTAGTCTCGAGGACATTGAAAATGTCCCTTGGCATAGTGTAAGGCACAGTTTATTATTAATTATACTGCATGCCTGCTCTGAGATGTTTTGGTTACATCATAATGCGATATCGTAAGTAAAAGAGCTTTGAAGACAATAACGTTTTATTAAATTATAACTAACGTTAGAATATATACTTTTTTCTATTTTAGTAGTAGTTCTTCTTTTTATTAAGCTAAAAATAATCAAGGAAAGGTCGCATACTTTTTATCTATCTGTTCAATTTAAGTGACGTCCACTGTATTTCATCAAGACTCAACATGATTCGTCTTGAATATTCTTAGCTATATGGCTGGAAGAAAAATATGAACTTGACTTATAATCAACAATAACCATTTTAAAATAAATAGACTATCTTCAATACATATAAGCATCCATGTATTAAAGCAAAAATTAAATGTTTTAGGATATATGTGTGCTTTTGCAAGTTGTAGAGTTTATTTTCTATTATCCTTTTGTTAAATTTTTACTTCTGCCCTGGGAAACTCATATGGTGTGTTTCCAAAATAGAAGTCCCCCATTTATGCTTTTTTGCAGGATAACTTGATTTTCTGTTCACAAAATACCTCTGGAACACTAAAGCAGGCCTGTACTACTTCCAAAAGCTGATTGAGCACATCTCAAGACTAGGAGCAGTGACATCCCCCAGAATGTGCATAAAATCAAAACCAGTGGTGGGACATTAGCATCACAGAGACAGGCAAATGCTGTGTGTTAGTATTCCCCCCACCCCCAGAAAGTCATTTGTTAAACATTTCCCTGTACACCACTGCCACACTGAAATTAAAAGGACCTTTCCTGTCTCTGAGGTTATATATAGAAAGGTGTTAAATTTGGTAATTTACCTTCACTGATGAATGAATCCTAGAAAATACACATTTACTTTATGTAAACTATGTAGAAAGCACAGCAAGGCAACATATAAACATATTTTACAATTTCAATAAGGAATAGAGAGATATAACTTCAACAATTTTCTCTACAGGAAGAAAAAGTATTTTCCTACCAATAATGTTTCAAAGAAGACAAATGATACCACTATGCAAACAGGATTGTTGACATTTTCTGCCCCACTCATTCTGATGCGAAGAAATCTGTGCAGTCTAGTAGGACAGAGACAGAAAGAGATCTTTCTTCTAGGAGAAGAAATGGAATTTCTTATGTCAATATATCTACAAAGCATGACAGGTAATTATATCAAACTCAATGTGTCCAAGATTAAAAAAATTAACTTCTGCCTTTAAAAATGCTTGTGCTCTCCCCTTGGTATGACCCCATATACCAACGCCTAATGCCTCATGTAGTGAAGAAACGTATTTCCTAACACAACATTCCTTCGTGTCTTAACATTAAATTCTAACCAGTGGTCAGATGAAGCTACATACACTGTTTATATTACTGAGTCAGAAATTCTCAGAGAGACATTTGTACAATGGAATTTGATTTTACTAGATTTTTACTTTCCAAAGCCTCATACTCTACAGCCTAAAACCTAAAATCCTTAATAGGTTGAGTAGTTCTCTTTGTCCTTTTTTTTCTTATTTCCCAGGAAAAATACTGTGAAGTACTACATCTTGCATTGAATATTTCAGCATGCAAATCTATTGATCGTATGCTCAAAGTTTTATGATGTTTTTCTTTACATCACTCTATCTTATCCACACCCCCCAACCGAGATAACTATTGTATCAACCAGGCACAAGATGCTCCTAGAGGCATCATCACCTTCCAGCCTCCTTCTCAGAATGCTCTGAGTTTATTGGGAAGCTGTGCATTAATCTTCCCTACTCATTGGTCTGTGGTATTTGGGGGAAGGAAAATCACAGACTTACTTATTCAAGTTTATGGACCAGTATTTGTTAAACAGCAGCATTAAATAAATGTTTTCTGCTGAATAAAGATGTGTTTCATAATGTTATGAAAGTACTTATTAAATTTAGTAAGTACATTCTCTTCCCTCAACACAGGTGAAAAAATGAGTCATATGATGTGAGCAAAGGCAGATCGTGAAATGATATTTTGTTTGAACACCTTAGATTAAAGAAGAAAGGCTTTTTATGTTAGCAAACAATGAATGCTCCAAACACCAAATACTCTTATATGTACTGTATATTCCAAATCCATATTTAGTATTTAGTATTCATCATTTTTTCCCTCTAATTTGTTTGATCTTATTTATTGGTCTTTGTAATTGAGATATTGATTTCATAAAGATCATATTTTGGGGAAAATGTGAACACCTTATTCAAATTTCAGTATACCACAGGCTAAATACTATTTTCTCCATCTTATAATTTTAATCACCTGCATTATTCTGCACAAGTTCAATATTGTTAAATGTACTAAATTCATCGAAAGCTTCATGTTTTTAAATTTTAGTTTAGAGGGTGAAATTTGGAGTTTGCCTTACCACAACCAGAAGTTCCACCCACAAGCCAGTGCTTCATGGAAGTGTGTGAGACATTCTTGGGAATAGCTCGAGAATGGCTTCTGGCTCCTTTACCCATCTCACACGCCCTCTAACAAACCTGGATTGAGAATGGACCAAACTGAAATAATACAGGTTTTTTCTGCATAATATTCACATTCGTTTGGGTGCTGTAGAGCCCTGAAGAGCTGAAAATTGAGTAAGTAATTTTCTGTAAGGGACACAGCAAAGGAAGCCTAGTTTGCTAGGTAAAATACAAATCAAGCAAAAATAGTCAGATAAAAGTCTGAAAAGTTTCAGAGGGAGCAATTTTGACTCTCACTCTTCAAATTCCTCTTTTAGACTCTGATGACTCTATTTCTGTGGTTTTGTATGATATCTTATATTATTTTAATATATTCCCCTTTTGCTGGAACTAGTCAAATTGCTTCTGTTGCTTACCACCAAATGGCCTCTGATTAACAGTCCATCTTACTGTTTTATTCCCATGAATAACTCTGGCATTCTGCTCTCATAATTTCCACCCTTTGCTTTTCTTCAGTATTTCTTTTTAATATACATTTGAGCACTTCTTAGTGTCTAAATACTGTTCTAAACATTTAAAAATATGAATTATTTTAATTTGTATAACAATCCTATGTAGTAAACATTATTTGGGGGCTGAGGTTACAAGGAAAGAAATGCAAGCCTGGCTAAGTAGAAGGGATTGCTGAACATTACACAGGAAATATGTGGCAGAGTCAAGACTGCACCCCAGGTATTTGGCTACAGGAATATAACCAATATCCTCTACTCCTTCACTTCCTCCTTGGAAGGACTTTTGAAGATATAAATATATTTGTTATTTAGGCTAGCTCCTTTCTTGAAAATCTGCAAGCATCACATACCATGTGTCCCAGCTTAGCTCAATGTCTAATAGCAGAGAAAAGTTGGCAAATGCTATAAAAATAGTGACTATTCCTAGATATAAGAATCATTTGAAATATGATTTTTAAGTAGACGTCAATTAATATGTCAAGAGTAATGACCTATATTGTCTCCTTTGCATGAGATAAGCGGGTCTTTCTGACAAGAAGTGGCTGTCAAACTATAGGTGTCTTCTCTAACTGTTACCCCAAACACAAAAGCCCTTTGGGGTTTCTTTAAAGAGGTGAAGCAAAATCCCTGCCAGAACCCAGGGCAGGGTATGTCTGAGAAACTGGCTACTTGCCTACATTGTGAGGCAGCCAGGACTGACCCTAAAGGACTATGCACTTCCTTCTTCAAGGCTGTTGAGCAATGCCGGGTCAGAGACTGTAGAAATTGTACATCTGAGCTCCTGATTTTATATAGGCTGAATTTTTACTGAGTAACAAAACTGATTTCTTACACCAAATAAGTGAGTCAAAAACTTAAAATGTCAATATGTGGGTTGCCGTTGAAAATGAGAAATAAATGCCAGGCCAGCTGAGCCAAGGAAGAAAGATCTTCACCAACCTCGGCAAGTTTCCATGTGCAACTTCCAAGGGAATTAAAGGAAATATGAATGAGAACTGCCACTTGCTGTGTATCCTGGGCCAGATCGTCTCATGCGGGGATAGCAAAACACTTACAGCCTTGCTGCCAGTGGTGTTGTCCCCAACCTGTTGACATTATTATCATTGATGCATTAGTTTCCTGTTACTACTGTAACAACTCACACCCAAACTAATAATTTAATGCCATGCAAATTTTTCCTCTCACAGTACTGGAAGATTTCTCAAATGTCAGCTCAGCATTTCCAAAGAACACAAATGCAAATTTTGCATCATTCTAAACTCTTAAGCTGAGTAGTCCCCACTATTTCTCTGGCCATTTTATCATTCTCTTAATGAATCAAACCAACAGAGACCAGATTCAACAAGGACTCCACAGGGACATGAATATAAAAGCATCATTCACCACGGACTAGGTTTTCAGTGACCAAAGAAAAATAGGATAACCAACTGGCACAGAGTCTCCAAGACTTGGGGGATTCCTCCCACATATTAGTGGGGAACTTCTGAAAAGAGGAAAATGATTTGGCTACTTCCAAATAAAGCAGCCCTTAGAAAGTGTGGCAGATGGAAGTTTTAAGAGTCTACCATTACTTGAAAGCAGTATTGACACAAAGATACTTGATTATGTAGCTCGTTTCATTTATTCCTTATCTGGACCTATGTCCAAGAATTAGGTTAATCATTTTTTTAGAGGTGAGGATATAGAGTCTAAGAAAGTTTATTTTTCTTAGCCACAATCAGCTAGTCGTAGGTAAAAGAACTGAGATTTAAAGTTCATATTTACCCCATCATAGGAACCTAGAAGCTGATTTTAATGGATATGTTTACACTTCTGCTTGTCTCTTATTCCACTAAAGTATGATGTTAAGTCTAGTTAGCTTTTACATAAGACATAGATGGAGCATGTCACTTTTTTTGTGAGACCCTGAAGAGGAGAAATCATGTTTACTTATCTTTGTGATAGCCATCACGGAACTCGGTACATTATCTCTCATCAACAGATATTTGAGTTATAAATAGTCACTGTTAGACTTAAATTAAAAGCACTTTTGTATTCTCTAATCACCACAACTGTTTCCAAATGTATGAAGATTCCACTCTTGTCTTCTTTTTTTAAGTGTACTGGTTTGCTTTCCTGAGGTCGCTATGATAAATTGCCATGAACCTTGAACCTGGTGACTCAAAACAATAGGAATTTATTCCCTTACATTGATGGAGGTTAGAATTCTGAAATCTGGCATAGCCCCACTCTCATTGGAGGTAATATAATGTCTCTTCTTGTCTCTTCCAGCATCTGGTGGTTATTGGCATTTCATGGCCTATGGACACATCTACAATTTTTACCCTTGTGGTCAAATTATTTCCTCCTCTGTGCAGCCTACCAAATCTCTCTCTGATCTGCTGTTATGAGGATACAGGTCATTGGATTTAGGGCTTATCTATGCAATACAAGAAAGCTCTCATCTCTCAAAAATTTTAATTTAATCACATTTTTGCAATATAAGGTGATATTCTTGGATTCTTGAAATTAGAAATATCTTTGGGAGAAATATCTTTGGGAGAGACTACCATTACTTATGACAGTTATGTATGTGTGTGTGTGTGTGTGTGTGTGTGTACAAATACTCAGAGTTAAAATAGCCAAAAGCATTTTAGGGATACTTTAAAAAGACTACAAAGCTATATGGTAAAGTGTATTTTAACCCAAATTATCTTCATTTTTTTTTTTGGTGCTTGTGTTCACACAGCCAAAGAAATTCACATCTACTTTGTTTTCTTAAATTAATAAAATCTAAATAAGTAGTTGAAGAAATTAACTTCCAGTTTTCATGAGAGAACACTCGAATGTGTAATTCCAGAAGAGCTGGTGAGCTCTTCTAGCTGGAGGAAATGAATTTCACAGTCATGTACTGAGGTCAGCTGAGAAGTAGTCAAAGAAAAAACCCTTCCCCAAGTGGAGAAAAACATCAGTGGGTCCTTCTGTTCTTCCTTCTGAATGGGAGGTGTGTGTGCCTGTGTGTGACTCACTGTCCTAGAAATTGATACAGTCCTGAGAAGGAGGCTGATTCCTTACAAGGAAGCACCACCTAAAACAAGAACGTTATCACAGCAGAGTTATTTAAAATCATCCTTGGAGTCATGCCATAAATAACTCAGTAACTAAATGTCTGTGTTTAGAGAACATAGCACATATTTTATGAAATAACAGTTTGATTCTTATAAACTGTTTGTTTTCCACAAATATTTAAATTAATCAACACAAAATATTTATTATTTCTCGTTTCCCACAATGTGGAAACGCCCACAATAGGTTTAATAAATGAATGTGAACCAACAATGCATTTCTTCCTCTCTTAGGCATTCCCAAATTTAATCTTACTTGGTATCACTAAGGAAAACCAAGTTTCTACCCACACGCTTCCAAACACATTCAAAACCAGGTGTGATGAAAAAGATTCAGCTTTCATTTTTTTCTCTGTCCTGTTCTGAACCATGACCTTCTTTTCACTCTTTCTGTTTTGGTTCCTTTATCTTTGCCACAGTATATCCCCTTGAGTTGCTCTGTAACACGGACATCCAGGAGTCCCTACTGTCCTTTCTGCAGATGCTTACACAGCAGATGGTGCGAATGGTCCAGCATACATTTACGGGATTGATAGAAAAGTGATCTGCCAGAACGCCAAGTTCTTTGGCATTTTTTAAAAATTTTGTCAATGATATTTTGGAAAAATTCAGAATATATGAAAGGATTGCAGTGATTTTCCCTTTCTTCTGAGTCTTTTTTCCATCTCATTAAAATATGATGTAAACAGTCTATCTTCTGAAAATAGTCTTTTTCATAATTCCTTTTGTCTACCTATTTCTAAGGTATCATCCTGGACCAAGTTTTCTCCCCTTTGTTTCTATAACAACCTCAAACATTTAGTTTCAAATTCACAGTAGTGTAAAATTTTATATGTGTATGTATGTATGTGTGTGTGTATAAAATATGTTTTTTTTCTAGGTTCATATTATATAATGTAAGAAAAATAATTTTGAACCATGAGGATATTTTTCATAACTTTAATTTTTGCAGCATCTCTCTGTTCTAGAGCTGGGGCTTTCATCTTCTCCGTACAGACATCAAGCTCTGAGTTTTCTGGCCTTTAACTCCAGAACTTATATCGGCACTCCCACCACCTGCCACCATCCTTAGGCTTTTGGTTAGAGAATGGGAAATACGCAGCTGGCTCCCCTGATTGGGGAGCTTGGCATTTAGAACAAATTACGCCACTGGCTTTCTTGGTTCTCTAGCTGTCAACTAGGAGTTACACGAGCTGACTTCTTACTGAGTAACAAAACTAAGTTCTTACACCAAAGAAGTGAGATAAAATTCAGGTAATCCTGAATTCAGCTTATGGGTCTTCTCAATGAGCCAATTCTTACGGTCTTCTCAATAAGCCAATAACTATAGTCTTCTTCTTCTCTATCTCTCTCCTCTCCAAATCTATCTAATGTTAATTAAAATCGATATGCATCTAACCTTTCAATAAATGAGTTTAAATTTCAAGGGTCTACTAAGATGCCAGGTTTTTTTTTTAATACATATATTGAAACATATTTTGGAAAATTGGAAACTTTTTTTTTATTTCAGTAGATTTAAGGGATAAAAGTTGAGTTTTGTTACATGGAAATGTTTCATAGTGGTGAAGTCTGCACGGTTAGTATACCTATCACCCAAATAATGTGTATTGTACCCAACAGCTAATTTTCCATCTCTCACCCCTACTTCTTCATTCCTCCTTTACGAGGCTCAAGTATCCATTATACAGGCTATTTGACCATGTGTAGCCAGGGCTTAGCTCCAACCAGTAAGTGAGAACGTGTGGTATTTGGTTTTTCATTCCTGAATGCCTTCATTTAGGATAATGGCCTTAAGTTATATCTAAGTTGCTGCAAAAAGACATATTTCATTCCTTTTAATGACTGAATAGTACCCCATGGTATGTATATATGATGCCATTTTGGTTGAGTCTGTAACATTGCTGTTGTGAACTATGCCAGATAAACATATGAGCGCAAGTATCTATAGATATAATGATATTTTTTTTTTGAGGCAGGAAGATAGTAATGGGATTGCAGAATAAAATGGTAGACCTATTTTTGGTTCTTTGATACATCTCCATCTTGATTTCTATAGAGGTTATACTAATTTATATTAATTACTGCCAACAGCATACAATATCACATCTTTATGCCACATCTATATCAACATATTTTTTAACCTCTTTTTTTTTTGAGACAGAATCTCACTCTGTTGCCTTGGCTGGGGTGCCATGGCATCAGCTTAGCTCAGAGCAACCTCATACTCCTGGTTCAGATGATCGACCTGCCTATGTCTCCCACTAGCTGAGACTATAGGAACCTGCCACAATGACTTGCAGTGTTCTGGGGGTGTATTTTTTAGTATAAGCAGGGGTCTCACTTTTGCTGAGCCTGTTCTCAAACTCCTGAGCTCAACGGATCACCCACCTCAGCTTCCCATAGTGCTAGGACTACAGGCATGAGACACCATACCTGGGTTTTATTTACATTTTAATAGAGGTCATTCTGATTAAAATAAGATGGTATTTCATGGGGAGTTAAATTTGCATTTATCTAATGAATTAGTGCTTTGAGTATATCTAAAACAATAAATATACTTGTAAACTATAGCAAATGTAGTTATAACCAAATATAATCTATGGTTGCTTCAGAAAAATTGGAATGCCAAACTGCATAAAGAAATGTGTAAAGATACACCTGTGATATTTACAAATAATGACTAAACATATGGCAGTTCTATTGATAATTATACCCGTATGCCATTGATCAATTGCTATGCCAGCACCTCTACTATAAGAAGTTGGTAGTATTAACTCATTTAATCCCCACAGTACATCCTTGAAATGGATACTATTACTATGTGCATTTTATGGATATAGAAGCAGAAACAGAAAGGTTAAGTAGCTTCTTCAGAACTCATAAAAAGAAGGGTTCAGATTTAAATGTGGTCAACCTGTTCTAGAAGATAAAGGTTCTAAAGACTCTTAAATTTGCCAATACATTAAGTATAATTGACATAATACATTACATACAGTCCGTACAATCTTTACTTCCTTTTTTGGTAAGAATCTTCATAGGTACTTCATTTATGTGGAGCTATAAAATCTTTTGCAGAGTGTGAAAGAGTACTGCTGTCACAGTGTAAATTAAGAGGATAAAGAAATGTAAAATAGAAAGTAAGCCTATAGCCACACACCAGAGCAAACTAAATGGGTTGAGTGCAGGTTCTGTCCTTATTTTTTTATCCAACTAGAGCTAAAATTAGCTATATTTAGCCATTCTTGGGGGATGAAAACTTACACAAGATCCTGTCTAACAATCATTGCACATTCCAGTTTTTCCAGTTTTTTCAACTCCAAATAATAGGATGCACCGTGCAGGTGATCATGCTGCAAATGACAGATTCTACCTTGTCCGAGATCAGCTACGAAAGAAATTGAGATACATAATTTTCCCTTTGTGTTTTTCCTTCTCTGCTTTGCAATTTCTTCTGTGAGGTCACCAGCAGGCTCTGGCACCTCTCTCTGTGACCTACACCTAATTTTTATACCTTCTCCCCTCTCTTTTATCTGATATCCCATCTTTCCTCTAGGACAGTCCAGCAGGTTAGCCATGTTGACCCCCACTCACCTTTAGATATTAATGTTTATAGTCAAACATATCACTGTCAATTAAAAGCCTTGGGAATATATTTTTGCAATGACAGTAAGCATTTCACTTGAGGAAAGTACCTTGACACTTTAAAATATTCTATTATTGAATATATGTCACTTACTCTTCTTAATTGTAAAAGTGGCCTTTCAATATATATATAAGTTGATAGATTGCTTACTGCCTCTTAAACTATTTTCTCCAGAAATGATTTTAAATCTCATTTGTCAACCAGATCCTCATACTTGTTCCCCTAACAGTTTGGGATGCCAAGACCTGGGGATTTGTCAGCAAATCAAGACCAACCTGAACAAGGATGAGACCCCCATATCTACTAAAAAATGGGAAAATCAGCCTGCTTAGTAGTGCACACCCGTAGTCTCAGCTACTTGGGAGGCTCTGGCAAGAGGAATGCTTGAGCCCAGGAGTTTGAGGTTGCAATGAACTACAATGATGCCATTGCACTCAACCTGGGGTGACAGACCAAGACTTTGTCTCAAAATAAATAAATAAATAAATAAGTAAATAAATATTAGTTTTGATAAATAAGTGTTGAGCTAGTATTAAAATTTAAAAGAGTTTATCAAATATTGTTTAAAGGTGAAGACAATGTAAAGACAAATTTTAGTATTTATAAAGTTATTTAAACATTGAAACAGAGTTGACCCTTGAACAAGACTGGCTTACATGCACATAGGATATAATCTTCTTTTCCACTTGTCTTGTTCTTTTGTTTAATAAGTGCATTAACTCTCCATAAATGCATAAATCTAAGTGAAAACCTTGGGAAATAGTGTTACGGGTCAATTTCATAGCTACCCTTGTACACGTATGCACATTTTTAAAACTAAATGTACTGGAATTTTTTTTAATGTTTGTGACAATTTGAAAACCTCAAAAACTTCTGTAGCTTAGAAATACAGAAAAAAAGAGGAAAACATGACATTATGACTGCATGAAATATATGTAGATACTAGTCTATTTTATCAAGTAGCAGCATAAATTATAATTGTGCAGTATTTATGACCTAGTCAATCAAGAAAATTATGAAAGAGATTGTAGGTCTGATGAAAAAGATGAGGACGGGGTGGAAGTGTTTTTACATAGAATCTTGGAAAAATTCAAGAGCTAATAGGCTGCACACCAGAAGAATCAACAGAAGACAAGTAGTTGGAGAGGAGAGCTTCTGAATCGGTGCCAGATGACGAGGGGGAAACGCACAGGAAGACGCCCTGGAAAACAAATTAATGTTAGATGATCTGGCAGCAGGCTTCTGATTATGCCATATTCTTTTTGACTTTTCTTTTTTTTTTTTTAAGCACAGTGCCTCTCTGAGGTATAGGCACTGAAACGAAAGCAAACACTGGAAAAGGGATTTGATGCTGCATAGAAACATTTTTAGAGAAATGAGAAAGCAAAAAGTCAAAGAGAAACTATGACGTGTTTCTCCACAGTGACACCAAGTGTATCCACTCTCTGCCTCCCCCCTCATCAGCCCTGCCTCAGCACTGAGACCCCAAGGCCAGACTCTGCTCTTTTTCCTTCTTCTCAGCTGAGTTAACATGAAGTTGAGGATGACGAGGACGTTCATGATAGACCACTTAACTCAATGACTCATAAATATATTTCCTCTTCCTTATGACTTTATAAGTAACATTTTTTTCTGTAGGTCACGTTACTGTCACAATACAGTATCTAATACATACATCCCACATACAATGCATTTTAATTAACTGTTTGCCCATATGTTATCAGTTAGCCTTCTGGTCCACAGTAGGGTACCACTTGGTAAGGTGTATTTTTGACATGCTGGGGGTTCAGTGTACAGAGACCGAATGACCCCTATATTGTTCAATGGTCAACTTAATTTTATGCCATAAATTTCTTATTTCTTTTAGAATGCCTTAAAGATAAACAATTTTTCATGATCACCTTATCTATTTTAGGTATGTAGGCCTTGTTTATTACCATTTAAAAAAAAAAGAAAAACAAAGATTAAGTTTAACATCATGTAGCTCCAAACTACAAATAAATTAACAAAAACACCAATACAACTTATGTCTGAAAAGGTAATCAACAGCGAGATTTAGATTGAAGATAATCTGGCAACATGTGGACCAGTTAGAGTTAAATAATTAACTAATTATATAATAACAAAGACATAAACTATGGGAGTAACTCTGGAAATGCATGAGTAGAAGCAAAGTATCTGGGTAAAATAATTGAAGTGGTGAAAGCTGAGAGGTGCACAAAATAGGAAATAGGAAAGAGCAAACAGGAAAAGCAAAATAAAACAAAAAATAACATTAGTCCAATGTATTGGGCTCAGAAGAACAGGATAAGAGTGATGTCAGGGAATACTACCGTGAGAGTGAATCTCAAAATAAAATGTTTGGCTGACATTCACACGGAGTGTAATCCACTTTTCTACTTATCCTGTTCTTTTCATTTTCTACATAGCCTCACTCTTCATAAACTAAACTTACCAGTCTTAGGGAGAACCTCATGAAATAAACTTATGAAAATAATTTCAAGTACTTTTTGGTGCACAAAGGTAGACCTACATGGAACTGTCATTCTGTGTTTTATAAAGAAACACATACTTTCCCTGTCAGTATTTTCTTTCTTTTTGAGACAGAGCCCCAAGCTGTCACCCTAGGTAGAGAGGGTTGTAACATCACAGCTCACAGCAACATCCAACTCGTGGGTTCAAGCGATTCTTCTGCCTTTGCCTGCCTAGTAGCTGGGATTAAAGGCACCTGCCACAATGCCTGGCTATTTTTTGGTTGCAGCTGTCATTGTTGTTTGGCAGGCCC